>CM033742.1:29850609-30032460 GCA_019671005.1 Hibiscus mutabilis
AAACTCATAACACAAAACTAACCCCTTCATCCACCGAAATGATCAACGTGTCAGAAAATATACTAATGTATAAATATACAAATGTACAACAAGTATAGCCATCTGACCTCAGGATTCTAGTAAGTGTATTAGAAAAACAGCCTAACATTTTTCATAGAAGTTGGTTAATCCTTCTCACTTACATAGGTTATTTCATCAGGTTTATCTCATTATAAACCACTCAAATAAGAGCTATAAAATAATTAAGAGCTGTTTCCTTAAGCTCGTCATCTCAAATAAATAGGTGAATTCTTCAAGTTCATTTATAAAATGAACCACCCAAACTCTGGATAAGAATTCATTAAGAACAAAGACTCAACCTCTTCAATCGGTGAATTTAATAAGTTCTTCTCAATAGAACAACCCAAACTCTTGGAATTGAATTCATTAAGAGTTTAAGAAACTCATCTTTTCTGGCGGCAAGTTCATTCAGTCATTCGCGATAGGACTACCCATTCAACACTAGGCTATGAACTTATTAAGAGTAGTTGTTCAACCAAAGTCGGTAAATTCATTAAGTCTTTCTTACTAAGACCACCCAAAACCTAGGCTATTAATTTATTAAAAGTAATAAAACTCAACCTAGGCATGTACATTATTTGTCATAGGGATAGATAGTAATAAATGTACACTATGAGTACTCTTCATGATTTCGTTTGACCACATTGAACTTAGATAACTAAGTTGGGTATCCACCATGAATTCCTCAACCTATGGGCTTTAGAATCATCAACCTCAACAAATCCAGAACCAATTTTCGGTTTAACCCTTTGGTAAGCGGATCAGCTAAGTTCCTTTCCGACTTCCCATACTCTAAAGAGAGTACTCCGTTCTTTATTAAGTGTCTCACTGATTCATGTCTTATGCGAATGTGCCTCTTCTTACCATTGTAAGCTTGGCTCTTCGCCACACATATCGCTGCTTATGTTTTCCACAACAAAGACACATGAAGAGTCGGTTTCCCCCACAAAGGAATTTTGGCTAACAAATTTCTAAGTCATTTAGCTTCTTGCCTAGCTAAGTCGAGAGCAATAAACTCTAACTTTATAGTAGAGCGTGCAATACAAGTCTGCTTAGTAGACTTTCATGAAATCACTACACCACTTAAGGTATAGACATACCCACTCGTGGAGCTTACTTCATCATTATCGGTAACCTAGTTGGCGTCAAAATATCCCTCTAAAACTAAGGAAGAGCTAACAAACTCGAGTTGCGAATCAATGGTACTTCATCATTAGTGTTCACCACTAGGATTATGAGTATATCTACTTAACCTACTTATTGCATAGGCAATATCGGGCTGAGTATAGTTCATTAAGAACATGAGGCTTCCAATGAATCATGCATATTCTTCCTAGGAAACACTGTTTCCTTTATTCTTAAAGAGATATATACTAGAGTCATAAGGAGTTCGAACAAGGTTGACATCAAAACTCTCAAATTTCTTTAACACTTTCTCAATATAGTGTGTTTGATTTAAAGAAAAACCCTTTTCAGTTTTGGTAACTTTTACTTCTAAGATCACATCAACCTCTCCCAAATCAGTCATCTCAAATTTAGTAGACAAGAATGTTTTGTTTTGTTAATGGATTCAATGTTAGTATTGAAAATTAACATGTCATCCACATATAAGCTTATGATGACACAATCAGTTCCAAACATTTTTGAATACACGTATGCATCCGCTCCATTAACAATAAAACCAAAACTCAAAATAGTTTTATGAAATTTCTCGTACCACTGCTTTGAAGCTTGTTTAAGGCCATAAAGAGACTTTTTAAGTCTACACACTTTACCTTCCATACCAGGTGTCTGTAACACCCCGACCCGTATCCGTACACGAATATGAATCGAGAATGTCACAGAAAATATACAATATACTTACCATGCTAAATTTAGGCTAACAAATTTATTTTTTTAACTCATAATACTAATATTGTCAATTTAAAAGATAAGCATAAAGTATTATAATTATATAAATCGTGTTTTAATTTCGAACTATTACAAGGCAAGCCGGATTTAAAATTTTACAAAACTGACAGGTTACTTAATTACATGCCACTAAATACAACAAAATAGGATGCCATAGATACAAGAAAATAACCTGTATGCGTTGTAGGCCCTAATACCCGATCTGATGCAAAAGCTATCCCACTAGCTATTCCGGCAACCTACGCGTATCACCGAAATACACGCTGAGAATATACTCAGTGAGGCATAAGGTAAGTAACATGAAATAAACCATAAACAATTTATGATACTTGTAAAACCTATTAAATTTCATAATACTTTTCATAATATGCAGAAAAAAACATATCATATTATGTTGAAACATAATTTAATTCATCAATTAAAAATCGTATAGCCCAAGGTAATATTGAGTGACTAATATACGAGTCGTGTACTAAAAGTACTATTCTTTACAAGCGCCATAATTAAATGATGAAAACAAGCGCCACCGAAGTGACGAAACGAGCGACACATTAGAGTATCGAACAAGCGACACAATAAAGTATCGAAACGAGCGACACCCGAAGGTATCGGAAACAAGCGACATGTCGAAATCATGTGACTCTAATGGTATACCACTATACTGTCTACTCATGACCAAGGGCAAATATAAAAATATTTCCTGCAATAACATAATGGCTAGCATGGCATTATAATTTAAATCATGTAACTCAATCGTAAAGGAGCAGTTCATACTCCAATACGCCCATTTCCATTTTACAATATGCTGCCATTCTTTAAAAATACGAGACAAGTATCATTTAAAATAATTTCATACTTTTAAAAAAATAATTACCTTTTTAGGTCGACTTATCGCAAGTCTTCCTATCACATATTATAAAAACATGCATGCACTCACCTTTGCCTTGTATCAAAATGCATCACTACTCGATTTCAGTCATGTACTTTTTCTTTGCCCTTTCGATTATTATGTCCCCGATTTGACTGATTATCTACAAAAATCATAACATATACCATTTCAAAGTATATGTTAGAATATTCCCAATTCACCAATAATAATGGAAATAACCAATAATTATCTAAAATCAATAAAATTGATCCGATAAAAATTTCCATATTCGAACCAATTCTTTTCACACTTTTTATAAAAATTTCCAAACTTTGCATTTTAGTCCCTAAGGACATTTTCAAGCTTCTAACATCAATTTCAAACTAAATCCTTGCATTTTTCATCAAATACACTCAAGGACCTAAGCTTTAGAAATTTCCAACTTGGTCACTAATATTTCTGAAAATTACAATCAAGTCCCGAAGTCACCAAAAATTTCAAATTAAGCCTCCGAACCACTTAACTTGATTTTTCAAGCCACTACACTCCAAAAACAAACTTTATAATTTAGTCCCCAAACTTTTCAAAATTTTCAAATTGGTCCCTAATGCCAAATTAATTAGGGATTTCACTCCAAACCATTTATATCATCATTCTAAACAATTCTTTCTTCTACAACACCTTCCAATTCAATTTTTATCAAAAACCCTAAAATTTCCTCTTTAAAAATCAAGACTTTTTTTTCTTTAATCTAACAACAAAAATATACTTGAATCACTTCCATTTCATCATTTCCAACCTCAAACCAAAAATTTTGCCACAGTTTCCCCATAATTCTTCATCTAACCAATCCTCCAAACTCAACAAAAACACATGGAAACTAAGCAAAAATTATATCAAGATGTAGAGAAAATCAAGGAGATTAATTTCTTATCTAATAGCAAAACCTTAAAACTAACCTTGTAAGCTCAAAAATGATGTTGAAATTTTTTTCTCCCCTGGCTAAGGCTTTCAAGCTTGCTGGAAGAATGAAGATAATGGTTTGATTTTTTTATCATATTTATCCTTTTATTTTTCTTTAATAATGTCATTTGGCATTATTAATTACCAAATACTTAAAAATAAATCAAACCAAGCCACATGTATTCATCTTTAATTACTACCATGACAGTGTCATATAATTAAATGAATTTTTTATTCATTTAATTAATCTTATCCATCATTTGACTAAATCAAATTTGACTATAGTTAGATTCTAACTAACTAGTAGAAAACTAACTAGTTCTCTTGAAATTCAACCAACCTCAAGAAACCAACCAAAACATAATAAAATATTCAAAATGAATATTTTATAAATTTTCCAACTCCAATGGGGCCCATCTCTAAAATTTAAACTCGATTCGAAATACCGATAATTAATAAGGTATCGAATATGATCGAATCTAAACAGTCTCAGAAAATTCTCAAATTTCAGCACAAGGTTCCTTGAGTCTAACTAAGGCTCCAATTAAAATTTCATAATTTTCCGAGTTCAAATACTTACCCGAAAAATTTACCAAAACTTATACCTTTACTAGCTTTTTACACAATTCTCGTACCAAAAAAAAATGATTCCCACTGAATTTATTCTTCTGATCTAAACTATTCATTTTTACCATAAAATTTATTATTGGGAAAATTACCATTTTGGTCCTTATAATTTTCCCAACATTTCACTTTTGTCACCAAACTTTGAAATCTTACGTTTTAGTCACCAAACTAAAACTATCAATTTTAAGAACTTTGCAAACTAATCACCAAGCACATATAAAGCAAATATAAATCAACTAACAAGCAAACTTTGGGGTATTACAATTCTTCCCCCTTAAGAAAATTCGTCCTCGAATTTTCAGAGCGTACATGGTTTAAACAGATGTGGGTACTGCTTCTCCATCATTTCCTTCGTCTCCCATGTCGTTTCTTCAACTTTATGATTACGCCACAAGACTTTAACCAAAGGTATCCGCTTGTTTCTCAACTCTTTAGTACCATAAGTTAATATCCTGATTGGTTCTTCCTCGTACGTCAGGTCTGACTGTAATTCGATCTCATCGGGTGCAATCACATGAGATGGATCTGATCGGTACCTTCAAAGCATGGAGACATGAAAAACATCATGGATTTTACTCATTTCCGGTGGAAGAGCCAACTGATAAGCAACAGGGCCCACTTTCTTTAAAATCTCAAACGGTCCAATGTATCGAGGACTTAACTTTCCTTTGCGTCCAATCTCATGATTTTCTTCCAAGGAGAAACCTTTAAAAACACTTTTTCTCCCACCTTAAACTGGATATCTTTTCTTTTCAAATCCGCATATGCTTTTTGTCGGTCTGCAGCCTTTTTAAGATTTTCTTGCACAATCTTTACTTTTTCCTCTGTGTCTTGTAACAGATTAGGCTTTAAAATCTTGTAATCCTGTAACTCAAACCAATTCAACGGCAATCTACACTTTCTGCCATACAACGCCTCAAATGGTGCCATCTGTATACTTGCCTGATAACTGTTATTATAAGCAAATTCTGCCAACGGCAAGTACTTTTCCCAAGATCACTCAAATTCAATAACACAAGCTCTCAGCATATCCTCAAGGATCTGAATCACCCGTTCTGACTGACCATCAGTATGAGGATGAAAGGTTGTACTGAAATGCAAACGTGTCCCCATTGCCTTCTGTAATGCTTTCCAAAACTTGGATGTAAACTTGTGATCTCTGTCAGACACTATAGATGAGGGTACTCCGTGAAGTCGAACCACCTCTTTAATATACAACTCAGCATACCTGCTCATCTGATAATCTGTCCGAACTGGTATGAAATGAGCTGTCTTGGTTAATCTGTCCACAATCACCCAGATAGAATCCTTCTTACTGGGAGTCAGAGGAGTCCTGTAATAAAATCCATCGTAATCCTTTCCCACTTCCATTCTGGAACAGAAATAAACTGCAGCTTCCCTGATGGCACTTGATGCTCTGCTTTCACCTTCTGACAGGTCAAACATTTAGCAACAAACTCTGAAATCATTCTCTTCATACCTGGCCACCAGTATCGACTTCTCAAATCCTGATACATCTTGTTTCCACCTGGATGTATGGTCAATGGACTATAGTGAGCTTCCATAAGCAGATCCCATTTCAACTTAGCATCTTCAGGGATATACAACCTGTCTTTATAATAAAGACATCCATCGGGTCTAATCTCATAATTCTTCACTTCACCCGATTCCACTTGTTTAATCTTTTCGGTACATTCTTTATCTTGCTGCTAACTTTCTTTAATCCAGTCTAACAATGCTGATTTTATTCTTAATTCCACCGAAAATGAACCATCAGATTGTCCTTTCAACTAAGCATTCATAGCTCGTAATGTAGCAAATGTCTTCCGGCTCAAAGCATCTGCTACAACATTAGCTCTGCCGGGATGATAATCAATAACCAGATCATAGTCTTTGATTAGCTCCAACCATTTTCGTTGCCTCGAATTCAACTCTTTTTGAGTCATCAGATACTTTAAACTTTTGTGATCAGTGTAAACATGACAACGCTCACCGTATAGATAATGTCGCCAAACTTTCAGAGCAAACAGTACTGCAGCAAGCTCCAAATCATGTGTCGGATAATTCTTCTCATGTGTTTTCAGCTGTCGGGAAGCATAAGCAATCACCTTTCCTTCTTGCATCAGCACGCAACCCAAACCAATATAAGATGTATCGATGTACAGAATAAATTCCTTACCCGACTCAGCTGAACTAATACCGAGCTTCATTAAAACTTTCTTCAAATGATCAAAACTCTCTTGGCATTTATCATTCCAAACAAATGGCACATCTTTTCTCAACAATTTGGTAAGCGGAGCAGCTATCAAAGAAAAATCCTTGACAAACTCAAGCGATAGTATCCAGCCAATCCCAAGAAACTACGAACCTCGGTAATATTCTTGGGAACTTTCCATTCAAGGATGGACTGTACTTTCTTAGGATCAACTCGTATCCCCTCAACTGAAGCAATGTGTCCTAAGAAAGCCACCTCGGACAGCCAAAACTCACATTTTGAGAGCTTGGCATACAACTTCTTTTCTCTCAAAATCTGCAATACTATTCGCAGGTGCACATCATGATCTTCTTTGGTCTTCGAATACACCAAAATATCATCAATGAAGACCACTACAAACTGATCAAAGTATGGTTGAAACACTCGGTTCATCAAGTCCATAAATGCAGCTGGAGCATTAGTAAGACCGAATGGCATAACCACAAACTCGTAATGACCATACCTTGTTCGAAAAGTTGTCTTGAACATCCCCTTTTTGACTTTCAATCGATAATAGCCTGATCAAGATCAATCTTGGAAAACACTTGCTGCTCCTTTTAGCTGATCAAACAAATCTTCAATTCTCGGTAGTGGATACTTATTTTTAATAGTCACTTTGTTCAAATTGTCGATAACCAATACACAAATGCAACGAACCATCTTTCTTTTTAACAAACAACACCGGTGCTCCCCACGGTGAAATACTAGGACGAATAAACCCTTTATCCAGCAGTTCTTGCAATCGTGACTTCAATTCTCTTAACTCTGCGGTGCCATTCTATATGGAGCCATCGATATTGGTTCACCACGAATTACCTCAATTCCAAATCAACTTCCTTTTCGATGCCAAACCTGCAATTCCTCCGAAACACATCCGAAAGTCTCAGATCTTTGAATGGCACCGAGATCATTACCATCCTTTTGATTATCCACTACATGTGCCGTAAAAGCCCGCAACCCTGTTCCAACAGCTTTTTAGCTTTAAGGGCTAAAATCACATTCTGCAAACACCGAGATCCTTCTCCCAAAACTATAATCTCTGATCCATTAGCTGCCCTCAAAATCAATTGTTGCTGATGACATCTCACAGTAGCATCATGGGCATGAAGCCAATCCATACCCAGAATAATCTCCAAATCATCAAAAGATAACTCCAATAAATCAGCTGAAAACTCATGTCCCTGAACTATCAGTGAACAGTCCTTACACACCTTGGTTATCCGAGCACTTTGACCAAGTGGATTGACAGCTATCACATCACTCTGAGTAGACACTACAGGAATTCCTCTATCCCATACCAATTTAGCACTAACATAGGAGTGTGTGGATCCAGTGTCTATCAAAACAAAAACAGGTTCACCATAAAGTAGAAAAGTACCTATGATGATGTCAGGATCCTCCCGATCATCTCGGTCATCACGAGTCCGAATATGATAGACTCGAGCAGAAGCTCTGTCATCTTTCCTGAACCTGTCCGAGACGAACCTGCAGATCCACGGCCTTGGCCTCCCTGCATACCCACTGATCTATCTGTCTGGACCGATCTGTCTTCACGCTCTAGACAATCTCGAACAAAGTGTTCCATCTCTCCACAGTTGAAACAGGCACCTGTAACTTTTCGGCACTCTCCACGATGATACCGATTATAGTGCTTACACTGTGGAGCTCCTGATCTGTTTCCAGAATTCTTTGCCGAAGTACCCTTAGACTTTCCAGCTTGACTGGTCTGATCTCGAGATGCCGAATATCCAGATTTACCTTGCTGAAAATTACATTTACCTCGCTTAGCTGATCGCGAAGTAAAAGATGATCCAGGTCCTCTTTTCTGCAAAGACGTCTCTTTCTCGGCCTTGTCTCGAACATTCTCCATCGCTTTGGCTTTATTAACAGCATCCTGAAAATCTTGGATAGGGTTGGCCACTAACACCTCCTAATATCTCGAATCCAAACCACCAATGAAAATGTCTATAACAGTTCTCTCAGTAGGTAGCAGCTCAGCAACAAATCGGCTCTGACGGTTGAAATCACACTCATACTCATAAATCGACCGTCCTTCTTGCTTCAGATCGATGAACTGCTGTCTCATCTCTCTAATAAAAATAGCTCCGATATATTTCCTTCAAACTCTCAAGGAAAAACGCCAGTGATCTCCTCGTGCGACGAGCCGTAATGGTGTTCCACCGCATCGAGCCGCCCTCTCAATAGAGAAACTACACCATCAAGCTTTCCTCGATCATCGCATCCGATGCGAGCTAATATAGATTGTACATCATTAAGCCATGTATCGGCTGAGAGTGGATCACCATCTTCTTCTCCTTTAAAATTCGAAGCCTCAAGTGTCTTTAGCTCATTTGGCACATTCAGTCGGGGAGGTCTATTCAATATAGCATTCAGAGTCTGCAAAAATGTGCCCTGATCCTGAACCGGCGTTCCCGGCTGTACCGGCTGCTGGACATCTTCTCCGTCATCAGGAGCAATCTCAGGCCTTTCCTGCTCTGCAGCGTGTCGGGAACCCTCTCCTTCCGACATCTGTACTCATAACATTCACTAAACTCATAAGCAATTGCATCAACTAAACAGATATCATTTTCAAGTATAAACGACGTCCTAGTGGCATGTACACTTTAAAAACACTTTCATTACTCAAAAATAAATTCAGAACCCAAGCTAAACTCTGTAGCTCGATATTAATAAATGTAACACCCCGACCCGTATCCGTACACGAATATGAATCGAGAATGTCACAGAAAATATACAATATACTTACCATGCTAAATTTAGGCTAACAAATTTATTTTTTTTAACTCATAATACTAATATTGTCAATTTAAAAGATAAGCATAAAGTATTATAATTATATAAATCGTGTTTTAATTTCGAACTATTACAAGGCAAGCCCGATTTAAAATTTTACAAAACGACAAAGTTACTTAATTACATGCCACTAAATACAACAAAATAGGATGCCATAGATACAAGAAAATAACATGTCCACGCGTTGTAGGCCCTAATACCCGATCTGATGCAAAAGCTATCCCACTAGCTATTCCTAAAACCTACGCGTATCACCAAAATACACGCTGAGAATATACTCAGTGAGGCATAAGGTAAGTAACATGAAATAAACCATAAACAATTTATGATACTTGTAAAACCTATTAAATTTCATAATACTTTTCATAATATGCAGAAAAAAAATATCATATTATGTTGAAACATAATTTAATTCATCAATTAAAAATCGTATAGCCCAAGGTAATATTGAGTGACTAATATACGAGTCGTGTACTAAAAGTACTATTCTTTACGAGCGCTATAATTAAATGATGAAAACAAGCGCCACCAAAGTGACGAAACGAGCGACACATTAGAGTATCGAACAAGCGACACAATAAAGTATCGAAACGAGCGACACCCAAAGGTATCGAAAACAAGCGACATGTCGAAATCATGTGACTCTAATGGTATACCACAATACTGTCTACTCATGACCAAGGGCAAATATAAAAATATTTCCTGCAATAACATAATGGCTAGCATGGCATTATAATTTAAATCATGTAACTCAATCGTAAAGGAGCAGTTCATACTCCAATACGCCCATTTCCATTTTACAATATGCTGCCATTCTTTAAAAATGTGAGACAAGTATCATTTAAAATAATTTCATACTTTTAAAAAAAATAATTACCTTTTTAGGTCGACTTATCGCAAGTCTTCCTATCACATATTATAAAAACATGCATGCACTCACCTTTGCCTTGTATCAAAATGCCTCACTACTCGATTTCAGTCATGTACTTTTTCTTTGCCCTTTCGATTATTATGTCCCCGATTTGACTGATTATCTATAAAAATCATAACATATACCATTTCAAAGTATATGTTAGAATATTCCCAATTCACCAATAATAATGGAAATAACCAATAATGATCTAAAATCAATAAAATTGACCCGATAAAAATTTCCATATTCGAACCAATTTTTTTCACACTTTTATAAAAAATTCCAAACTTTGCATTTTAGTCCCTAAGGACATTTTCAAGCTTCTAACATCAATTTCAAACTAAATCCTTGCATTTTTCATCAAATACACTCAAGGACCTAAGCTTTAGAAATTTCCAACTTGGTCACTAATATTTCCGAAAATTACAATCAAGTCCCAAAGTCACCAAAAATTTCAAATTAAGCCTCCAAACCACTTAACTTGATTTTTCAAGCCACTACACTCCAAAAACAAACTTTATAATTTAGTCCCCAAACTTTTCAAAATTTTCAAATTGGTCCCTAATGCCAAATTAATTAGGGATTTCACTCCAAACCATTTATATCATCATTCTAAACAATTATTTCTTCTACAACACCTTCCAATTCATTTTTTATCAAAAACCCTGAAATTTCCTCTTTAAAAATCAAGATTTTTTTTCTTTAATCTAACAACAAAAATATACTTGAATCACTTCCATTTCATCATTTCCAACCTCAAACCAAAAATTTTGCCACAGTTTCCCCATAATTCTTCATCTAACCAATCCTCCAAACTCAACAAAAACACATGGAAACTAAGCAAAAATTATATCAAGATGTAGAGAAAATCAAGGAGATTAATTTCTTATCTAATAGCAAAACCTTAAAACTAACCTTGTAAGCTCAAAAATGATGTTGAAATTTTTTTCTCCCTTGGCTAAGGCTTTCGAAGCTTGCTGGAAGAATGAAGATAATGGTTTGATTTTTTTTATCATATTTATCCTTTTTATTTTTCTTTAATAATGTCATTTGGCATTATTAATTACCAAATACTTAAAAATAAATCAAACCAAGCCACATGTATTCATCTTTAATTACTACCATGACAAGTGTCATATAATTAAATGAATTTTTTATTCATTTAATTAATCTTATCCATCATTTGACTAAATCAAATTTGACTATAGTTAGATTCTAACTAACTAGTAGAAAACTAACTAGTTCTCTTGAAATTCAACCAACCTCAAGAAACCAACCAAAACATAATAAAATATTCAAAATGAATATTTTATAAATTTTCCAACTCCAATGGGGCCCATCTCTAAAATTAAACTCGATTCGAAATACCGATAATTAATAAGGTATCGAATATGATCGAATCTAAACAATCTCAGAAAATTCTCAAATTTCAGCACAAGGTTCCTTGAGTCTAACTAAGGCTCCAATTAAATTTTCATGATTTTCCGAGTTCGAATACTTACCCGAAAAATTTACCAAAACTTATACATTTACTAGCTTTTTACACAATTCTCGTACCAAAAATCCGATTCCCACTTAATTTATTCTTCTGATCTAAACTATTCATTTTTACCATAAAATTTATTATTGGGAAAATTACCATTTTGGTCCTTATAATTTTCCCAACCTTTCACTTTTGTCACCAAACTTTGAAATCTTACATTTTAGTCACCAAACTAAAACTATCAATTTTAAGAACTTTGCAAACTAATCACCAAGCACATATAAAGAAAATATAAATCAACTAACAAGCAAACTTTGGGGTATTACAGTGTCTCAAAACCTGGTGGTTGCTCTATATAGATCTCCTCGTCTAGATCTCTATTAAAAAATATAGTCTTTACATCCATTTGATGTACATGCAACTTATGAATGGATGCGATTGCAAACAAGGTACGGATCGTTGAAATTTTTGTCACAAGAGAATACGTATCAAAGAAGTCAATACCAAACTTTTGAGTGAACCCTTGAACAACTAGTCTTGCCTTATACTTCTGGATTGACCCATCATGTCTTAGTTTCTTTCTAAAAACCCATTTACTACTTATAGGTTTAGATCCTCTTGGCAAGTCAACTAACTCCCAAGTGTGATTAGACTTAATTGTTTCTAGTTCATCATTAATGACATTTCTTCAAAAACTAGCATCAATTGAACTTATAGCTTCATTATATGTTTTAGGATCCTCATCTTAAAGGAACGATTGAGCTATAGGTTCATTTATAGAGTTTAAATCACTAATTTTTGTAATAGAGGAAGTTATAAAGTCTGGTCCAAAGGTAGTAGCTACCTTTTGTCTTTTACTTCTTCTAGGCTCTAATTCAAACTACAGAGTCTCATTGGAAAGACTAATAGAAGAAGCAGGAATATGACTTTCTCTTTGCATCTTTATATTTAATCTAGGTTTTTTAAGAGGAAGGGAGTCCTAAAAAAACTGCATCCCCATATTCACAAATTGAGAAGTCACTTAAAGACATAAACATGTATGCGACACTATTTGTAGCATACCCTATAAACACTACATCAATGATTTTAGGATCGATAGTGGTTTTCTTAAAGTTAGACAAACCTATTTTTACCAGACACCTCTACATTTTTAGGTATTGTAAATTTGGTGCATAACCTTTCCACAATTCGTATGGAGTACAGTCTAATTTCTTATTAAGCATTTGGTTCAATATATGATTGGCTGAGAGAATGGCTTCCTCACATGTTATCAGATAACCAAGAACTTATTAGCAAATAGTTTATCATCTCTTTTAAAGTTTTGTTTTTCCTCAAAGCAATGTCATTCTGTTGAGGAAAATATGGAGCAGATGTCTCATGTATTATGCCATTCTTCCCACACACCTCTTTAAGGAAATTAGATCCATATTCACCACCCCTATCAGATCTAACACACTTTATTCTCTTATCAAGCTAATTCTCAACTTTTGCCTTATAAATAAGGAAGTAGTTTTCAGCTTCGTCTTTAGTTCTAAGGAGATAAACCTTTGTATATCTAGAGAAATCATCTACAAATGTGATGTAGTAGTATTTTCCCCCTTACTTTCATAGTTTCTAAAGTATGCTAGATCAGTATGAATAAGTTTTAGAAGTTTAGATCTACGTTTAGAGACTGTCTTAAAGGTAGATTTAGTATTCTTAGCTTCTACACTAATCACATTTATTCTTAAGGTGGGTACATACAAGACATTGCTTAAAGCTAAAGTTTTACCCGATGTCAGTTTGAGCAAAACCTTCCATTGCCAAGCACGTCTGAGCTGCTGGAGTTTCCCATGTCAACTTGCTCTCCTTTGTTTACAGTTTCAAACTCAGCGAACAGCTCCCTTTTGGTGCATAAATGTCTTGAAGCGCCAGTTTCCATGATTGGCTTTTCATCTATCATTTGGAATTTTAGCCATTCGCCGACAACATACTTTTTGATTCTCGTGTTGTCGGCTCCGTACTTCATCTGAGAGTATCCCAAATCATTTTTGCACGTTTCTCCTTATGGAATTTTTCGTTGGACACTTGAACAGCTACGAGGTCTTTATTTGTGAAATTGGCATTAATGGCTCTGGATTGATCAGCATGTAATCTAGGTCCAATTGTTCAAAGAATATCATGATTCTTTGTGACCACCTCCGATAGTTGAACCTGTCAAATGCATCGAGATTGGAGAGATCCGACACGAGTTTGCTCACTTGGTTTGACATTTTGCAGTAGTAATATGTTTCTAAATTGTTGGTAATATATACTACAAAATCGGGCGTTAGCACTGACTAGGAAAAATAAACAAAACAAAAGAAAAATTGTAACCGTGTCATGGTGAAAACCACTGCCTTAGAAATAGATTTGCCCCAATTGGTGTAATTGCTGCTACAAGCGGGTCGTCCCCCGTGGTTAGCACGGACGCTCTAAAAGTTTGCACACGCAAACTTTGGAGTAGAAATCAGTGGTATTGCTCTTCTCCACAAGAAAACTCAATAGAACTTTGAGAGAATATAGTTTTGTAAGAATGTTTTATGTTTTTCGGATGATAGAAAATGAGCCAAAAAGGCTTTATTTATACTGAAACCTTGGGGTTTAAATCGTCCTAAAAAATCTGAGAATTAAATCAGCGTTAAAACTGATTAAAAACGTGTCTGAAAATAGCTGTTTTATAGGCTGTATAAAAATTCGAACAAAACCATAAAACTGTCTAGATTCATTAGAGTAAAATAGGGTCAGCTGTAAAATGGATAAGATTTAAATTCGGAAACAATAATTTAGTAAAAGTATTGCTGTAATAGCCATAATTACTGCATTAAATTCGGAAAAATTAATTTGAAACGTTTAATTTTGAGTTCTATAAATTTGTCATCACAGTATTCTTTCGCAATTTACAAAATTCTTTTGGAAAAGCTCTTGCGAATTTTTTCCAAAAAAAAAAGGAACGCGCGCGGACGTGTTGAAGACATGTATTAACACAAACAGGAACACGAGCTGAGCTGGTCGGACGACAGCAGCGACGCGTGCGAGGGCCTAGTTCATCACTCTTCAACAAATAAGGCTTCTAAGGTTCATTTATAAACCAAGCCTATTATGTTTTCCCACCAATGTGGGATGAGCATTCTTCAACAAGACCTTGGATGAGATTGTGAGAATGGTTCATGGAATAATTTCTTTAATTTTATTTTAAAATATAATTAATTGCATGTTAAGCCTTTGAGATTTTTAAAAATTATTAAAAAAATTATTAGTGTTTAACGGTGTGCCTTTTGCGTTGTTTTCCTAAACTTTAAGTTTATAGTAAGTGAAATTGAGATGAATATGATTATAATACTATCCCTCATTCGATTATAAAAATAATAACTAAAATAACTTTTTTTGATAATACTGAACATAAAGTTCTAGTTGTTCATCTGCTCAACACTTAAGAGCATGGCAGCCACTTCAGGACACGACACCAATTGGTGAATTTCTCCAATAAGTAACCTTTTGCAAGAACTGTTAATCTGTTCGCAACAAAATTTATTTTCCATCGAATGTGTTGACCCACAGCTATCTAATCTTGGGAAAGCAACATCTGAATTGAGACGGTCTCTAAAGTTCACATGAGTTTCAAAATATTCCCAAATTCCTCATGCATCTCATACATACAAGTCTCATAATACCGGTCACAACAAATGCTTATCTATCATCAACCTACTTTGCAACCAGTAACAAGCAAGGTAATTATACTTATGATGCTCATAAAGTATTTCGGAGTTCGAGGTGTACTAACCTCAAGCACTAGCGATAAATCCTCAATTAAGCTTCTCGATTACTCCACTTGGTCTGATATCCGATCCTGAATAATTTTCATATAAAACGAATACGAAAATACATTAATTTAATGCATCCCATATTCAATTACAAGGTCAAACACGTAAAAATAACTTACTGAGTTCAAATTTGGTGAAACAGACTATGCCAATGGGCTCAAAATGTCAATAAACCCCCGGGTAGTGTCCCCTGAAAAAAATCAATGCTGGTCAACGGCTGGTCAGTTGTTCAGCCAATCTTGTACGACGTGGTGCACGATAGAAGCAGTGTACCCGCATGGCGTGATCCTGTGTGGGCGAGCTCACATGTACCTAGTAGAGCAAGTTTCGATGTGGCGCAATGCACTAAATCATGATGCACCCGCCTTAGCAGATGCACGCCCACTCGCAAGGACGGTGTGTGGAGGCACGTGTGGTGCATTTTGGCAGTCGAACGACGACAATGAGCTTTAGTCCATTGTCTCGATACTGGAAAACATGTCAGTGATCTCAGTTTTTCAGTTTGGTCATTGGAATCACCTCTTTTCAAGCCACCCAAACTTTATTTTCTCTCACCTCGGTGAACGACGAAGGCGGTGGCGACTTGGTGACCATCGGCCAACTCATCTCGATGAGATTTTTCCAACGATACTGAAGGTGTCGCGAACATATGCTTGGATGACTCAGAGTTTAAACCCCCCCCCCACACTTTCTCTCTCATTTTCCTTTTTTCACTCTCTCTCCAAGATATCATTTTTTCATTCAAAACCCCCACCTACTATCCTACTTATTACCCAAAAATCTTTCTCCCCACTTTTTTTGAATAAAAAAAAACAATAACACACATCTTTTTTCCTTTTTTCTACTAAAGGCCCAAGTTAAAATTCTTAACTTAGACTTCTAAAATAAATGCCATAACCTGGGTCTGTCACCCGATTCACTAACCCAAAAATTGGGTCATTACATTATTTTACTTGTTATTTATCGCCATCTATCACCTTCAAGATTATTTCATTTCAATGCGAGAAGCTAAAGAATCAAAGTTTCACCAGTCCCTGTGGAGAAAATCTTAATCTATACTATTACTTACGACATGTTCACTTGTACTATTTGCGTTGCACTTAAATCACGCAACATTTTTTCTCTTAATCGGTTGCTTGGCTGCTTCTTTTTTCCATTGTTTTCTATTAGGGTTGGATTTAACGTCGCCATGACTGATCAATATGACGTTCTTTTGATTATCTTGTTGATCTTTCCTGTTTTGGACCCTCGAACTAAATTTGGATACGAGCTGTTGAGATATTTATTTTGATATAACAAAGTGAAAAATGTTTTTTGACTTGAAAAAATATTGTAAAAATAAATCAAAGTCCATTTAATTTGAAAATATGTTTGAAAGCTTTTGAAAGTGTTTTTGAATCAAACAAATATTTTCAAGAGTTTAAAAGTCAAACACAAGCCTTCGATACTGGTACGATACTCCCAGTATTGATACGAAGTTACCCGTACCGGTAAGCCAATGCCATATACCGATACGGTTTTGTTTTCCAGATTTTAGAGAGCACTTCGCGTACCGATACGAAAGCCTCTATACCAATACCTGAAGTACCGTATCGATATAGATGTATCGTGTACTGGTACGCTCTATATTTATGTGCAACGACTCTTTCTTGTTTTGGCAAGTACTGATACCCACTTTCGAGTACCGATACCAAAGGTTATAGAAATGCATTTATGGCTGGAATTAAAGTTTTCATCCCGAACGGCTATAAACATCTAGTTTTTCATTCCACACTATAAATACAAGCGAATGACACTTGAAGAATAAGATGATGGATATTCAAGCTTAAAGATCAAGAGATAAGAGTTTTTCATTATTTTATTTCTTTTATAATCTTTTGTAAATCTTTAGAGTCCAGTCCTAGTGAGCTAAAAAGTGTAAACAACCACCTAGAAAGGTAAATTATGTTTTCATTGTCAAGACCTCGTAATTGAGGGATAAGTTCTGGTTGAGCCTTATAAAAACTAAGGAGATGGTTCTATCTTAGCCCGTGAAAAGATAAGTTATAAAGGTTATCTTTTTGTCTTGTAAAAAGAAAGAATTCATGGTAGTGAATTGGAAAATCCTTAGTGTGGATGCTAAGGTAGTGCATGTAGACCTTGGTTGAGAAGGTTTAAATACTCTAAAATCGACCGTGTCAAAATTGTCATTTCTTTTGTCGGTTTTTGCTTCCCAACTTCACAAGAGATCTTTACACCTTTCATCGGCGATATTCGATTGAAGTATATCAATCTTGTTCACAATTGAGTTGTGGTAATGGTCGTGCTGTCAACGTGCCTTGTTATTGTAATATCCATTTTTTAATGTTGTTTGTTGTTGGTTTTTTACCTTTCATCGTCGAGCAATGGTGATGTTTGTATCTATTTTGTTTCGAGACTTTGAGTTTGGTTTTTACCTTTTCATTGTATGATCTTGTTTATAAGACGTCAATTTTCGTATTTTTAGGAAATATGTCCGAATCAAGTTTGTTTACCTGAATTGTAAACTCTAATTGTATTCATAGATTTTTCCTCTTTTAATAAAATTGACGTACTCATATTTAAAAATATTAGATAAATGCTAAATTAAATATCAAGTTAAAATTATTTTCTCACTTTATTTGGGAATAAAAATAATTAAATAACTATTTACATATTTTAAATCATTATAAAATTAAATTTATAATACTTATTTACGATAGAATGTAAGTTTTAAATTATTTAAAAATTAGATAAATTTATAAAATTTTATATTCTATCATAAATAATTAAATATTTGAGTAAATTACATATATCATCATTGAACTTTATTCTCACTCCTATTTTGGTCACTAAAGTTTAAAAAATTTCAATTTAATCATTGAACTTTTGAGTTGTTCATGTTTTGGTCACTTTATCGTTAAATAATTACAATATTGTTGATGGTGTGGCCGGACGGTGCTCTTGGATGGAGGAGATGGGCAGTTCTGATAGTGGTCCTGGCGTGTTATTGGCAGATGTAGTTTTTTGGGGGGTATGGGTTCTTGGAGAGCCTCCTTCTATTTGGAGGTGCATGACCCCTTATAAGGGCTTGGAAAAGTTGTGGACACATGTTTTGGAGGAGACAAGTGTCTATAGGGAGTTATCGTGGCTTGGCTATCGATATGGACCACATGCGTCACCACATGATTTGAGATAGTGTTCGCATATTGAGTTCGCGAAAGGTTGTAATTGAGTGTTCGCACGCCTGAAGGTTCGCTCCTGGGAGGTTCACAGATGCCAACATTTTCCCCCAAGTGAGGGAAGGTGGAAACTGAAGCGAGATTGTATGTCGCAAAAAAGTTTAATTTTTTTTGCACGCGGGTTCATTGTTTTTGTACCACTTGTACAAAAATGTCGGATTAGAATATGATCTTTGTATTGGTTTATAAATACT
Source organism: Hibiscus mutabilis (assembly GCA_019671005.1). Classification (NCBI taxonomy): domain Eukaryota; kingdom Viridiplantae; phylum Streptophyta; class Magnoliopsida; order Malvales; family Malvaceae; genus Hibiscus; species Hibiscus mutabilis. The sequence continues at coordinate 29,869,778 of CM033742.1, forward strand.
TGGGCAAATTTAACTTATTGTACTTAAATATGACGATTCATTTAGAAGCGAACTTTGCTAGTGCACCTTTATTATTGTACGCTTTATTATAGTCAACTACACATTTTAAAATGTCCGCATAATGAGTGTTCTTAAGTGCCGATACTTGCCCGCTTAGTAGGGAAGTTTTGTGGGATGAAGTTCACTTTAAAAATAGCAGGTAGGTGGTACGCCTACTTGGGGGCGACATAATTGCTTGCTTATTTGGAAACGGCTTGCAGAATAAAGAATCACTGCTAGCTTACTCGGGAGCGGTCTTGTAGAACCGTTGATTACTTACTTGCGGCCGAAATTGTATGAATTTCTTATTTTTTTTTTAAGAATTTGAGATTTTTGTGAACCTTTGTCATAGCATAGGTCTGCAATAGTGATTCGCGAATTTTGCACCACACTTTTTGAAAACAATTTGCAGGAGATGAACTATTGCTATCATAATTCGTATACGTTTGTATAGTGAGATTTTGCTAGAGCCAGCACTTGCCCCCTTATGCTCGCTTTTAGGAGCGATAAATAGTATTTATTAATGTTCGCTTACTCGAAAGGATCGTTGCTCAGATAGATTTCATTCTGGTCTTTTTTTGGAGGAAGGGGAGGTCGTGTGTAGACTTTATTTTTTAACTATGTTATCTTTTAACATTCACACTGTGCTCTTCCTTTCAATATGGGTGACAAGTTATAAGCTTTTATCGATGTTGGACTCATAATATAAGCTGGTAGCGAACTACATTATATGTATTCGCATAGTTTTTTTGAGTTGGGAGAATTTTTGTCCCCGTATAAGATAGTCTTGATCGCTATAGGCTTATTCGCATATTTATTAATTTATTATTTTGTCGTGCACTTTTTTGGAAGCTGCGGACACTTAGCCTCCTCTTTAAATTTATGGTAAGTCTAATTTGGAGGGGTAGGATATCAATGCACAGTAATCTTGTTTTGAAGATTTTTCGAATGCTTGTATTTGTTGACGCTTGTAACTACACTATTTCTGATTTTTGTAAAATGACTCTTGGATTGGGTTATTAAGGACATTTTAATTCGCTCATAGTTAGCAAACTTTCTTATTGCTCCTAGTTAGCGATGCGAACAAACATATATACTCATTTTAAGTTGGCAAAGCTGGCGACCATATTCTTTTTTTATGCTCACTCACTTGGGAGTGGTAATTATCAAGCGGTGTCCATTTGCACACTTCTTAAAAGTGGCGGAGATTTAGGCGACTAGATTTTTTCTTTATGCTCACTCACTTGGTACTGGCGATCGTCAAGCGGTGTCCATTTGCACACTTCTTAAAAGTTGTAGAGGCTTAGACGACCATATTCTTTCTTTATGCTCACTCACTTGGGAGTGGCGATCGTCAAGCGATGTCCATTTGCACACTTCTTAAAAGTGGCGGAGCCTTAGGCGACCATATTTTTTCTTTATGCTCACTCACTTCGGAGTGATGATCGTCAGGCAGTGTCCATTTGCACACTTCTTAAAAGTGCTGGAGGCTTAGGCGACCATTCTTTGTGGCGTTCATTTCAATTCGCGCTTACTTGGAAGCGACATGGCGTTCATTTTAATTCGTGCGCTTACTTGGACGCGGTGTGTCATTCATTTTGTTTCATGTATATATATACATATCATTCATTTCATACGCATATCGGATAAACCGAAGTTTCATATATCAAAATCAGATGCACTTTAGAAAGGTCTAAGATGGAACACATTAGCTCCCTAACAAGTCAGTACAAATATAGGTTGTTTCGAATGCATTTTAGCACTAAATGAAACAAAACCGAACCTACTCATATGCAAGGAGAAATGTACTAACTAGTTACTGTTTTTAGACACTTGAAACAAGGTTTAGACCTTTCTAAATTGTCTAGCCCCCTAATCAATTCTAAATTTCAGCAATTGAACAGAGCAATGTATACTATTAATTCCTAGCGACAATATTCAACTAAAGCTTGCACCAAAATAGTCCTTAAGAAGTCGATTATAGGCAAGATAATTTTAATTATACTCTTGACTCTGAAAAAACATAAACAAAATCAAACTCACTCTCATAACAGGGGTTGTACATGGGCTAAAAATTCCAACAGTTACATGCTGCATTCAAGACATCAATTTACAGCTACAAGACAACCCCTAAACATGGCAATTAGTAATGCTTCTGATTTTTAACATGAATACCATTTATTCCAGCTTTTAAACTAAGTGTTTCAACGTTTTAATCTGGACAGTTTTAAGTTACCAATTTAAGCACTTACCGAGTGCTTATCAAGGTTCATTTACGCATGTTTATACACACCGTAGCAGGGCAATGTACCAACTACATTTTCAGAAAATATAAACTGCATTTAGCACTAATCTACAGCCCTAAATAAGTCCATTACCAAGTAAAAATAGTCTCGGTAGAGCAGCCTATTAGTACACTGTTTTAAACACTCAAACGCCACCACATTGTTTTTACGGCAGCATATAAGCAAAACACAACCATATATTTTCTCTGGATCCAAATACGCTCACCTTATTATTAAGCATTCCAAAATTTTATGCAACACTATACAAGCATCATTCCAGCTTCCCTTATCCTCTTTAGCTTGAGGGTTTGCAGCAAAGCACTTCTGCTTTACTGCAAACATTCTAAGAGACCCACTATAAACTTTCATGGAGTGCCAGATACTAATATTGATTCAATGTGCAATGAAAATAGGCAGGAAACGCTGCAGACCTGCTGACTATAACGCGTGAATGCCCCCTGCTTTTGATTAACTGGTTAGACAAAATGCTAGTAAAGGTATCTTATCTACAAAGGCAAAACATTCAATCGAGTAAAGAAGTATAAGCATGTATGTCCACTATAAACAAAAGGTTTGAGGATTCAATGCAAAGTAACAGGAAAGAGTTAAATTTACATTTCACCTCACTCAATTCCATAACAGGGAAACATTACAATTACTAACCTTGCAAAAGTATTATTTTTTTTTCAGTTTGATGGCTGCACCTATGCATCTTCTGATATGAACTTTTAGAAGCTTATCATTGAAAATCTTTATCACGTCATCTATTGATAACACAAAATGATAACACTGATTTCAAGCAAAAACTTCACAGCAATAAAATCAGGCATTGTTCATAAGTGTTTCATTCAAAATTTTGCTAAACAATATACCAAGTGATTTTTTTTTCCTTTTACAGCAATAAAAACTAAAGAGTTGTCATAAGAAATCTACACTAGACATCTCAGCCATCAAAATAGCAAATGTAGCCTTGATAATGATATTCTATTTTTTAGACATAAACAAGAATATATCACCCATATTGTTATCACTAACACCAGCCTTCCTTTTAGATCATTATTGATTCCACGTAATGGACCAAAAGTTTTCTTCCATGGCAGCAAACAATAACAGTTGACAGACAACTAATGAAATACAGATTACAAGACAACACATTGATAATGATTAAAGGTCTCGAGAGGCTGGTATGGTGAAGAACTAAAGCTGCATAAGCAAAGGTACTCAAGTTGGAGAAACTATGGGTAGAAAGATGATAACTGGCTGATCATTGTTGGATTCAAGAAGAAAAAATGATGCAAGTTTAATCATTTTTCATATGTATATAATTGACCCTTGACAAGGGCTGTGACCAACTATTCAGAATAAAAGGAAATTTACATTTCAATGAATGTGTAAAGAATGATCAAAGTATTAAATGAATTGAATAAGATATGAATCCAAGCACCTAAAATTCAATTTCTCTCTAAAAAGCGAAAGGTGCTACGAATTTCATTTTAAAAATGTGAAGTCGCCACCGATCATTTTAAAAATGATAGACCGGACACCAAATAAAACCAGAGATAAAAAATTTTTGGGTCCGGGAGTCGGTTACAGATGGGGAAGGATTAGCACCCCACACCGCCCAAAATTGTTACCTAACTGATTATTTAATGTCTTGATGTTGGAAATTACGAATTCGATTATAATTTAAAATACGATTCTTAAATGCATGAAAATGTTCTAAATATTTAAAGAAACGTTCCGTTATTTAGAATAACTGAGAAATTCACTTCCCTTTACGCCCGAGAAATAATTTCTCGATTTTCTAAATAAAAGAAAATTCCCTTAAATATCGTATCCTAAAATGGTAAGGATATTCTTTTATTTAGGGATATCGAGAAGGTCGCATCCCTTTACGCCCGGGACACTAATTATCAAACTCCCTAAATAAAACAATATTAACTTAATCTTCTAACTTCTCTAATTACTATTATGATGCAAAAATTATAATATAATATATATATATATATATACTTAAAAATATATTACTTACGGTAAAACACATTTAATACTTATATCTATAAAAAAAATATCTATATACATATAAAGTTAATAGTTTATATATATATATATACAAATATACACATTTTACAAAAACAAGTATTTTTATTATATTTATATATTTTTAATAAAAACTATATTTTATTTTATAATTGTACACCTAAAAACCTTATATATGTATATTATAAAATATAAGAATATAAAAATATTATAAAATATGAACCATAAATATATATATATATAAATATATATGTATCTTATATATATGATATTAGTATATAATATATATAGATAAACTACTTTACATAATAATAATAATAATAATAATAATAATAATAATAATAATAATAATAATAATAATGCATGATTTAATGTACATACAAAATTATGAAAATGAAGATCAAAGACTAAAATGCATGAATATTAAAACATATGGCATCAATGTTAAAAAAACTGGACTAAAATGAAACATATGTTAAACTTAAAGAAATAAACATAAATTACCGGAAATAATAGACTGGAATTAAATAATAAAATAGTGACTAAATCGAAATAAAAAAATTGAGAGCTAAAAAAAACCACGAAAAATAAAAGGACTTGAAGTCCGAAGGACCAGATACAGAATTAAACCAAGATAAAAGTGAAAGCGGGAGAAGAGTTCAGGGACCAGCACGGTAATTTGCCCATTAAAAATGCGCGAATTCTTCCTGGGTCGGGTCACCGCACGGGTCGGAGCACCTAAACGGCGTCGTTTTACTTAAAGCCGATTAAAATAGGGTTGGTTTTTTTTTGTTTCGAATGGATTAAAACCCTAAAAAACACTTTACTCTCATCTTCTCCCGACTCTCTATTTCACTATAGGCAGCAGCGGCGACCGCACTCTTTCCATGTGCCGTTCATCGGCCTCACGGAGACACTCCAGCCACCAGGTAAGTTCGATCTTCCCTCTTTCCCTTTTGATTATTTCGAATTTAAAACTAAAAACCAAAAGCCTTTTTGATTTTCAAACCAAAAAACCTTTATAGAATTTTTTATTCGAAAAAAAATTGAATATATTGGAAAGAAAGATCTGGAAATTACCCCTCTTTTATTTCACTTAAAGATCTGATTTTACACTGAGATTTCTTTCGTTTTCCCCCTTTTACAAATTTTTTATCCCCTATTTTTTGATTCAGATTTCCCCTATTTTTTGACCAAAAAGCTACTATAATCTCTTTTTTTTACTCTCGAAAATCCCCCTTTTAATTTTACATTTCACTTCGTGTTTTATAACCGAATTTGGTTAGAATAAAATACAATTTGTTTTTTTTTCAATCTGGAGGTCGGATATCGCACCATATTTTGTAGGATGTGAGATAGGGTAGGGCAGCTGATAGGGTGGCAGATTGGATCGGCAACTTAGGATTAGGGATAGGGGTGGTCAGATTTTAGGTTAGATTGATAGATTAGATTTTAGGGTTAATTTTTGGGGATTTGGGGTTTTAGGGTTCAATTTAAAGATTTAGGGATTTATTTTAGTTTGGGGGTTAGTATAGAGTTTGGTTGCCAGACCAGAACCACAGTGGCTTGATCAGAGCTCGACAGCGGCAAGAATAGCGGCGAGTGATGTGTTTAGGGTTAGGGTAGGGTTTTGTTTTTAGGTTTATATTTGGGTCGGGTCATGGGTATTGGATTCGGGTTAAATGGGCTACCAGTTTTAATTAGGGTAATGGACTTAGTTAATTGGTTTGGTTAAAGGCACAGTCAAATTGGGTCTATTACAACCGCCCCTCTTTGCTCATTATTATTGTAACGGTAATGGAGTAAAGACTATAATAGAGCCAATTTCGTCCTAAGTTAAGGCTGAGCTTCTTCCATCTTGACATATGTCTTCTTTTTTGGTAAATCTTCTTTCTCTTCAATACATGTTTTCTTTCTTGACTTAATCGATCCACCTCATCACTCTTGGGAAAGCTAAATCTTTAAAATGGGGTTGGGAAACAAAATAGGTTCAGACTTGCTATTTCTCTTCTTGACCTTTGGTCTTGGTAGGTCTTCAATTTTTACTCTTCAAGGATGTTGAGTTCTTGATCAATCTGCTCCTCTCTGCTTTCTAGGTTGAGACTCACCAAAGTACAATGATGCTCGATCGAAAATAAATGCATTCTCGCCGCTATTTTCTTTTCTCTCTCTTTTTTTTTTTTTTTTTTTTTTGTTTTGAAGCTCCATCTTCATTGAGTGACTCGCTCCATTGTAAGTTCAAGGAGGTAGAGTCATTGTTGTAGTTCAGTCTTTTTGGATGGGTAACCCACTCTATTGGTAGTTCAAGGAGATAGGTCTCCGAGGTTGTAGTCATCTTACATTGGATGGGTGACCTGCTCCATTGGTAGTTCAAGGAGATAAGGTATGAGGTTGTAGTTCCTCTTCTATTGGTTGGGTGACCTGCTCCATTGGTAGTTCAAGGAGATAGGATCGGGTGATCTGCTCTATTGGTAGTTCAAGGAGATAAGATCAGGTGATCTGCTCTATTGGAAGGAGTAAAGATCTGAGGTTGTAGTTCCTCTGCTATTGGATGGGTGACCTGCTCCATTGGTAGATCAAGGAGATAGGGTCGGTGATCTGCTCCATTGAAAGGAGTAAAAATCTGAGGTTGTAGTTCCTCTACTATTGGAAAGGTGACCTGTTCTATTGGTAGTTCAAGAAGATAGGGTCGGGTCATCTGCTCCATTGAAAGGGGTAAAGATCTGAGGTTGTAGTTTATCTTCTATTGGATAGGTGACCTGCTCTATTCAATGAGATAGGGTCGGGTGATCCTCCATTAAAAGGAGTAAAGATCTGAGGTTGTAGTTCATCTTCTATTCCACAGACTTGTGTTGGTACTCATTCAGCTGCCACTCTAGGGATATGAGACTAACGTATCTTTATTTCATTCGTTTTGTATGTCTAAGGCCTCATTATGGGTTCGTGCCTTGGATATGTTTAAAAAAGGTCATTTCAAGGCGCCCATTTGGGTTTTCACCTTGATTTTCATTTTTTTTCTCTTTTTTTGTTTTGGAATTTTTCTTTCTTCTTTTTTCTTTTTCATGTTCTTAAATTTTTTTTCTCTTTTTTTTTTCTTTTTTCTTTTTTTATTCAGCTACAAAATTGATAAAAATGTAAACTTAAAAGCCTGCAAATTTTGACCAAGCTACCATATTGCCAAGAAGACAAGGTCTGAAGTTTGTAAAGTTGATCCAGCTACGACACCGACAAAGAGGCAGGATCAGAAGTTTGTATTTGACCAAGCTGCCATATTACCGATGAGACAAGGTCTACAGTTTACAAGGTTAATCCAGCTACAACATCGACGAAAAGGCAGGGTTTGAAGTTTATATTTGACCAAGCTACCTTACCGCCAAGGAGATAAGGTCTTAAGTTTGTAAAGTTGATTCAGCTACAACACCAATGAAAAGCGCAGGATCCAAATCAGATTTGACCAAGCTACCATATCTCCGGGAGACAAGAACTGAAAATTTGAAAGTTTTGATTTGATTTGATTACTCCTTCGTGTCAAGGATGTCGAACTCACAAAGATTATCTGTTTCTTCTTATTGAGGATGCCTAACAATCTTATTCTTTCTCTTAGGTTCCACTCCTTCATGTCAAGGGCATTAAAAACTGATGGAAGTAATCTTCTTCATTTTCTTTGTTTACAAGGCTTCAGTTTGGATTCGTGCCTCGAACATTCTCAAAATGTTCTTTTCAATGTGTCATTTCGGGTTTTTACCTTGATTTTATTTTTCTTTTTTCTTCCCTTTTTTGAATTTTTTCTTTTTCTTTTTTTCTTTTTTTGATTTTTTATTAAGGATGTTGAAACTTTTCAGCACTGATATGCTCATTCGTGTCAAGGATTCCATACCACTCTTGCCCCACTCTTTTTTGTCAAAGATGCTGGAACTTGTTGGAACTTCTAAATGCGTCCCTTTTGGGTTCGTGCCCTAGATATTTTCAAAAAGATCTTCTTCAATGAGCCCATTTAGGTCTCTGCCTTGATTTTTTTTATTTCCCATCGAGGTATCAATCTCCTCGTGGTTCAGCTTCCTTTCTTGATTGAGGATTCACCATTTTTGATTCATTCTTGTTTTTATACATGGTAGAGTATATACACTTATTGATGAATGCACTCTATTTTTATGGTGTATGTATGCAATTAACCTAAATGCTTGATGCATAAATGAATGACATGCAGTGAAGTTGACCATAGCTTGACTTTAAAAGGAATGCCCCGTGACTCTAATGGTCATATCAGGCCTCTTAGCATTGTTCTCTTTATGTCCCAAGTTTTGTTCTATTGACGGATAAGGTCAATCTTGTCGAACGATGCCCCAACCTCTCTCAGGTTTGGCTATCTCTTTTGGAAATCACCTCTTCGGGCGAATGTCAACTTTGAGTGTCTTCTTTTCTAAATCATGAGTTCTATTAAGCTCACTCTTCTGATTTTATGATGTTTGTGGACAAAAATGCCCCACTAATGTTTATGTTCTTCGACCCAACATGCCGAGTTTGCCTTATTTTGGACATTTAGGGTGAGGAAGTTTTAAATACAAAAAATTGTGAAAATGAGTTTTTTATATGCAAAAACTTTATGCAAAGTTTATGAGAAATAATTAAATTTTCAAAAATGTGAAATTTTAAAAATTAAAATTGAGCACTCAAATATCAAGTGCAAAAAGTATTTTTTTTCTTCAAATTGAAAATGAGCAACCCGAATAAGCATATGTTTAGAAGATAGCAAGGGTTGCAGTGTGACACAAGCTTATGTAAAGTCTTTTATGGGCTATTAGGCTTCTAGGGAACATTTCACATACCTAATTTCTACCTTTTTAAGTGGCTCTCTTGATCTCACTAACTCACTATGCCTCATCCTTCCCTCATTTGGTGTCGATCGGGCACTTGAAATTTGATGATCCTTGAATAAAGGTTAACCCTTTTAGGCGGAATATAGTCTGAAGACAAAACTCAGACATCTATGTATGATCAGAATGGTCTTTATAGGCTTGTAATGTAGGCTATGACTCATGGGTATGAAAAAAAATTATATACAGGCCCAGATAAGTGTTTAAGGGTAATGAAACCAATGATCATTTTTCTTGGTGAACTCTCACTTCTGCACTTGCAACTTGGATGTACTTTGATGAAATGCTCTTTTTCCTTCATTATTTGGATCACTCTAGACTGCCCACTTTTTTTTTGTTTTCACCCTAGAGTTCATTTCCTTTCTTTTGTAGCTCTAGGTCGTGTAACCTTCAATCGATTTGTGTCTTGGCTCGGTATTGATGTGTTTCCATTTAAATGTGATCAGTCCACCAAAGTCGATATAAGCTCCCAATTAAATTCTCATTCTTGTATTGCTTGGTTTGGGTATGCTCACATGAAGTAACATTTTCTTTCATTCCTTGGATATCTCTAGACTACCCATTTTTGTGTTTTCACCCTATAGTTCATTTCCTTTCATGTTTAGGAAAATGTAGCTGTAGATTATTCTGTAATCCCGACCAGACATTTATTCTCGCCTTTGCTTGAAAGTAACCAATCCTCCAAGGCTCTTGTTTTTCTTTTATTGGACTTTTTGACTTAGTGTTTTCTCCCTTGATTGTTTCAGCCTTCTCGCTGTCAATTTTCAACTTGATTTGGTCAACTTCTTTGAGCACAAACTTTTCTTTCATTGGCCTCTTCTAATGTTTCTCTAACCCTTGCATTTCATGTATCTGTAGCATGATCAAGATTGGGCGGCTTTTATTTGCAAACAAAATTTTTTCCTTTTTTGCCCCGAGCGTAGGGGTGATCCTTGGTTTGGGTTTTATTAGAAAGAAACGATCAGGCTCAAAGGGGGACAAAAATGGATATTTTCTTATTTTTGAAAGGAATTGAAGGAATGTCATTCGTCATCTCACATACGGATGTCTAACTAGTCTTTAGGGGGTAGAAGTTTAGGGTAACACTCGATTCAAGGACCTTAAAAAGAAAATGCCTGAGAAGGGAATTCACTCAATGGGATCTGCCCATTTCCTAAACAGTTATTTTGTTCCTTCATGCGCCTAAGTAGAATGAAAAAATGTTCACATTTGTTGTATCCTTGCAACATTTGCTTTCTCTTGGACATAAGCCGTTTAAACTTGATCATTGGATTTGAATGAAAGGTACTCTTGCAATTGAAATTCAAAGACCTGACAAAAATGATATGTACATATGTTTGGAAAACAAAAACCAACTCATAATAATGAATGAAATGTTTAAAGAATTCAAGAATATGAATTGTTTGTCAAATTGGATATAAAATAAAGTTTATTTCATTAAAACAGGTAAACAATAATTTTGACCAAAGCTCCTCATTTTTTTGAAGAAAACTAAATTTACACAGTGCGTGAAATAGGAAGACTTTTCTCGTTCTGAAGCTACAACCAACCTAAAAAGCTTGCCCTATTTTTCTCTCAACTTTTTTCTTTTTTTAGGGTGAACCTTTTCTTTTACTCTCTGCTTAGAATGATTTAATCCTAAAAATGATGGGTTTAACTGGACCTAAGTCAGACATTCCAGGGTAAATTACCAAAAATGGTTTATGAATGCAAATGCAATATATGTAATGAACACGTCATGTTGCTGCAAGTGCAAAATACAATAAACATGCAATGTTGAATGTAAATATGAATGCAGAAAAAAAAGTTGATTACGGTGAAAGTCTTAGAACAACTTTCATAAAAGGTCATGTTACATCGGACATTAGAGTTACAGATAATGTTGGGCCCTAGCGCCCAGCTTCTGTAACTTCTCTAAGAGCCTAGCCAACTTCTGGTTTTTTTCTGGGAGCTCATTATTTTGACTCAATTCTGTCGCTGCATCAGCTAATTCTATCACCTATCGGGCAACTCTTTGTGCTTCAGCGATAATATCCTTCATGTAGCTATCTTTTTCCTTTATATTCTCTGAAGACTCTTGAAGTCGAAGATTCCACTTATCATTATTTTCTTTCCAGGCTTTCTCGAAACCATTCAAAAGATCCTTGTACATCATTAGAATATCATTACGCTCATCCATTTGCATCTTTATCCTTTGAACTTCATATTGACTATCATTAAGTTTTGCAACGATGTCTTCGCGTAAACTTATACACATGCTCAAGGTCTCAATCTTGGCTTGACTACTCTTCAAGTCTTTCTTCAGGGCGAGGTATTGATTTTCCATTGCTTGCAGATTACAAGACAAGGTACTAGCTCGTTCCTCATTGGCCTTAGAACTCTTTTTCCAAAATTCGACATTTTTTCAGGTCTTTAATCCTTTCTTTCCATTGACCTGGAGTGTCACCCAAACCAACATTCTTAAAATTCAAATGAAGCTCTTCAAAGTTGTCTTGCAAGTTCTTTAGTTCATTCTTTAGACAATCCATATCTTCCTTCGATCCATTAGCTTGAGCGTTACGCCTCAAATGGCTCTTTTCATCTTCTTCGATTTTGGACTCATTCGGCTCCTTGACTGCTGGGTGAGCGATAGTTGAACCATATTGATTTTCTTTTTCAAATTTCCACATGTTGCACTCTAAGAGGTTTTGAACTCGACGCTTGAAGGCGATATAGTTTTCAATTGAATGCCCCTTAATTCTAGCATGATATTCACAACGAGCTTCGATGTTATACCATCTAGAGTAAGGAGGTTGTAGAGGTGTGACGTGACATGAGACCATCAACCGTGCCTCCAACAATTGCAGATATAGCTCTCCCTACGAGATGGGTATCGGATCGAATGGACCATTGGTTCTTAGCTTTTAAATGCCGGGCCCGGCGATGACTCGAAAAGTCGCCACTAGAATTTGAACTCATCCCGAGTCTTTGGACTATGAGTCTTTGTAAATTGGCTCTTCCTTGTATGCTTTGGTACAATGGTATTGGTTGGAATTTTGGAAGCTTTGGGGATTCCTTCTTCAAAACTCAACAGCCCTTCTTCGACAAGACTTATGACTTTGTTCCTCAGAGCTCCGTAATTTTTGGTAGTATGACTCGTACCTCTAGCTTTGTTGTTGTACCCTTTAGGAAAATGAGGCTCTTTTGGTTTGGATTGGACTGGAGTCACAATACCCTTCTTGACCAGTATCGGGAGTAAATCTGTGTATGCCATTGGAATTTGAAATGCATTCTTTTTATTTTTCTGTTCTCTGGCTTTTCTTTGGCTCACCTCAACTTTCTTTGAAATTGAAGCCTTTGCATCCTCGGGTGTCTTGATGTCGATCGCAACGGTGCACCGACTTATGGGTTTATCAAAATCATCTTGTTCAGATATGAGGTCTTGATTGGTGGCCACCATACTTTGGCTTTTAATCAGTTCATCTTTCTCTCCTTGTACATCATATTTTTCTTTTTTCACCATAGTGGTCAGCATACTTATCATCTCGGACATCTGTCTTTTCAACTCTTGTAGCTCACTGATTTAGGCATACTCTGGTACGTCTAACGTGTGAATTTCAGAAGAAAGATTTCCCATCCCCTCTGGCATTGCTTCAAGGCACTGCCCTATATCTGTGGTCTTGTCTATCTGATCGCTTGACCCGTTCATTATGAAAGCCTTCTTAATTGTAGATCACTCGAGAATCAACACCTTTTTATGTTATGCATATGCAATGCAAAAACAAAAACATAGAAAACAGAAAATTGGTCAGTACACGTGTAATAAAAATGAAAACACGAATAAGTATGTAAATAGTAAATTTGTACAACCTACCCAAGCATGATTTTCTACCCGACATAATAAAATGCAGTCATCATCCATGATTTCTACCCATCATGTTTTTATTTGCGAAAAAGAAATATCCTACCCTACATGGTATCTACCCGTGCAGATGAAAAAAATCCTACCCAGTATGATTTCTACTCGGCATAATAATATTTACAGAAAGAAAGATCCTACCCGGCATATAATTATTTACAGAAAGAAAGATCCTACCCGGCATGATTTCTACCCGGTATATTATTCATAAAAAAAACTATAGGGTAAACAAAAGGTTAGAAGCGTTTCTCATTTGAACTTTTAACTGGTTCCGTTTCTAAATGAAGGCTCCTATAGTCCATTACATGAGGTTTGGTTCTAGGGAAGGGTACCTAAATTGTCCTCGTTGTCCCTTACTAAAGGTAGCAAGGCCCCTGATCCTCACCTATTATAAGCTTCAAACGGACCAAGTTTAATTCAGGGGGATACATCTCTTATGCCTATACGGAGGTAACCCACACGAAAGCATAAAAAATATATCCCGAAAGCGATTCACCAACCTATACGGTGGTAACCCACACAAAGCGGTATCACATTTCCACTTAAAAAGGACGAAGCTCGAGAAAAAGCTCATGGGATGCAATGCAAGTGCACAGTGCGTGAGGAGAAATTCTCAAACCTTTGACACCCTATTTCTATATTCACCTATACTAAGCAGTAAAAATAAAGCAGTTATATAATGCATGCCTTATTAACAAAAGACAGAATCATATTTTAAATTAAAATCGAAATTTGTCAATTTCCAACAACCAAGACTAAAAGATAATCGACTTGTGGCTTGACTCTCTTTTAATTAAAAAGTCCCCAACGGAGTCGTCATCTATAATCACCCAAATCCGTTCGGCGCTCCCTCTATTCATTTTAAAAATTTCTTTTTCGTGTTTAAAAAACTCCCGATTTTGAAATTAAAATGTGGAGTCGCCACCGATCATTTTAAAAATGGTAGACCGGACACCAAATAAAACCAAGAGATAAAAAAAAATTGGGTCCAGGAGTCAGTTACGGATGGGGAAGGATTAACACCCCCACACCGCCCAAAATTGGTACCTAGCCGATTATTTAATGTCTTGATGTTGGACATTACGAATTCGATTATAGTTTAAAATACGATTCTTAAATGCATGAAAATATTCTAAATATTTAAAGAAACGTTTCGTTATTTAGAATAATCGAGAAATTCACTTCCCTTTACGCCCGAGAAATGATTTATCGATTTTCTAAATAAAAGAAAATTTCCTTAAATATCGTATCCTAAAATGGTAAGGATATTCTTTTATTTAGGGATATCGAGAACGTCGCATCCCTTTATGCTCGGATGCTAATTATCAAACTCTTTAAATAAAAGAATATTAACTTAATCTTCTAACTTCTCTAATTACTATTATGATGCAAAAATTATAATATAATATGTATATATATATATACTTAAAAATATATTACTTACGGTAAAAACACATTTAATACTTATATCTATAAAAAATATCTATATACATATAAAGTTAATAGTTTATATATATATATATACAAATATACACATTTTACAAAAACAAGTATTTTTATTATTATTTATATATTTTTAATAAAAACTATATTTTATTTTATAATTGTACACCTAAAAACCTTATATATGTATATTATAAAATATAAGAATATAAAAATATTATAAAATATATAAAATATATAAATATATAAAATATATGTATCTTATATATATGATAAACTAATTATATAGATAAACTAATAATAATAATAATAATAATAATAATAATAATAATAATAATAATAATAATAATAATGCATGATTTAATGTACATACAAAATTATGAAAATGAAGATCAAAGACTAAAATGCATGAATATTAAAACATATGGCATCAATGTTAAAAAAACTGGACTAAAATGAAACATATGTTAAACTTAAAGAAATAAACATAAATTACCAGAAATAATAGGTTGGAATTAAATAATAAAATAGTGACTAAATCGAAATAAAAAAGAAATTGAGAGCTAAAAAAACCACGAAAAAAAGACGAAAAATAAAAGGACTTGAAGTCCGAAAGACCAGATACAGAATTAAACCAAGACAAAAGTGAAAGGGGGAGAAGAGTTCAGGGACCAAAATGGTAATTTGCCCATTAAAAACGCGCGGATCCTTCCCGGGTCGGGTCACCGCACGGGTCGGAGCACCTAAACGGCGTCGTTTTTACTTAAAGTCGATTAAAATAGGGTTGGTTTTTTTTTGTTTCGAATGGATTAAAACCCTAAAAAACACTTTACTCTCATCTTCTCCCGACTCTCTATTTCACTATAGGCAGCAGCGGCGGCCGCATTCTTTCCATGTGCCGTTCATCGACCTCTGCCTCACAGCGACACTCCGGCCACCAAGTAAGTTCAATCTTCCTCTTTCCCTTTTGATTATTTCGAATTTAAAACTAAAAACAAAAGCCTTTTTGATTTTCAAACCAAAAAACTTTATAGAATTTTTTTATTCAAAAAATTGAATATATTGGAAAGAAAGATATGAAATTACCCTCTTTTATTTCACTTAAAGATCTGATTTTACACTGAGATTTCTTTCGTTTTCCCCCTTTTACAAATTTTTTATCCCCTATTTTTTGATTCAGATTTCCCCTATTTTTTTTGACCAAAAAGCTATTATAATCTCTTTTTTTACTCTCGAAAATCCCCCTTTTTAATTTTACATTTCACTTCGTGTTTTTATAACTGAATTTGGTTAGAATAAAATACAATTTGTTTTTTTTTTCAATTTGGAGGCCGGATACCGAGCCATATTTTGTAGGATGTGAGATAGGGTAGGGCAGCTGATAGGGTGGCAGATTGGATCGGCAACTTAGGATTAGGGATAGGGGTGGTCAGATTTTAGGTTAGATTGATAGATTAGATTTTAGGGTTAATTTTTGGGGATTTGGGGTTTTAGGGTTCAATTTAAAGATTTAGGGATTTATTTTAGTTTGGGGGTTAGTATAGAGTTTGGTTGCCAGACCAGAACCACAGTGGCTTGATCAGAGCTCGACAGCGGCAAGAATAGCGGCGAGTGATGTGTTTAGGGTTAGGGTAGGGTTTTGTTTTTAGGTTTATATTTGGGTCGGGTCATGGGTATTGGATTCGGGTTAAATGGGCTACCAGGTTTAATTAGGGTAATGGACTTAGTTAATTGGTTTGGTTAAAGGCCTGGTCAAATTGGGTCTATTACAACTGCCCCTCTTTGCTCATTATTGTGCAACGGTAATGGAGTAAAGACTATAATAGAGCCAATTTCGTCCGGTTAGGCTGAGCTTCTTCCATCTTGACATATGTCTTCTTTTTTCGGTAAATCTTCTTTCTCTTCAATACATGTTTTCTTTCTTGACTTAATCGATCCACCTCATCACTCTTGGGAAAGCTAAATCTTTAAAATGGGGGTTGGGGAAACAAAATAGGTTCAGCTTGCTATTTCTCTTCTTCGGCACTGGTCTTCGGTAGGTCTTCAATTTTTACTCTTCAAGGATGTTGAGTTCTTCGATCAATCTGCTCCTCTGCTTTCTAGGTTGAGACTCACCAAAGTACAATGATGCTCGATCGAAAATAAATGCATTCTCGCTCGCTATTTTCTTTTCTCTCTCTTTTTTTGTTTTTTTTGTTTTTTTTTTGTTTTGAAGCTCCATCTTCTGTTGAGTGACTCGCTCCATTGTAAGTTCAAGGAGGTAGAGTCTGTTGTTGTAGTTCAGTCTTTTTGGATGGGTAACCCACTCTATTGGTAGTTCAAGGAGATAGGGTCTGAGGTTGTAGTCATCTTCTGTTGGATGGGTGACCTGCTCCATTGGTAGTTCAAGGAGATAAGGTATGAGGTTGTAGTTCCTCTTCTATTGGTTGGGTGACCTGCTCCATTGGTAGTTCAAGGAGATAGGATCGGGTGATCTGCTCTATTGGTAGTTCAAGGAGATAAGATCAGGTGATCTGCTCTATTGGAAGGAGTAAAGATCTGAGGTTGTAGTTCCTCTGCTATTGGATGGGTGACCTGCTCCATTGGTAGATCAAGGAGATAGGGTCGGTGATCTGCTCCATTGAAAGGAGTAAAAATCTGAGGTTGTAGTTCCTCTACTATTGGAAAGGTGACCTGTTCTATTGGTAGTTCAAGAAGATAGGGTCGGGTCATCTGCTCCATTGAAAGGGGTAAAGATCTGAGGTTGTAGTTTATCTTCTATTGGATAGGTGACCTGCTCTATTCAATGAGATAGGGTCGGGTGATCTGCTCCATTAAAAGGAGTAAAGATCTGAGGTTGTAGTTCATCTTCTATTCCACAGACTTGTGTTGGTACTCATTCAGCTGCCACTCTAGGGATATGAGACTAACG
Source organism: Hibiscus mutabilis (assembly GCA_019671005.1). Taxonomy (NCBI): domain Eukaryota; kingdom Viridiplantae; phylum Streptophyta; class Magnoliopsida; order Malvales; family Malvaceae; genus Hibiscus; species Hibiscus mutabilis. The sequence continues at coordinate 29,887,268 of CM033742.1, forward strand.
TATCTTTATTTCATTCGTTTTGTATGTCTAAGGCCTCATTATGGGTTCGTGCCTTGGATATGTTTAAAAAAGGTCATTTCAAGGCGCCCATTTGGGTTTTCACCTTGATTTTCATTTTTTTTCTCTTTTTTTGTTTTGGAATTTTTCTTTCTTCTTTTTTCTTTTTCATGTTCTTAAATTTTTTTTCTCTTTTTTTTTTCTTTTTTCTTTTTTTATTCAGCTACAAAATTGATAAAAATGTAAACTTAAAAGCCTGCAAATTTTGACCAAGCTACCATATTGCCAAGAAGACAAGGTCTGAAGTTTGTAAAGTTGATCCAGCTACGACACCGACAAAGAGGCAGGATCAGAAGTTTGTATTTGACCAAGCTGCCATATTACCGATGAGACAAGGTCTACAGTTTACAAGGTTAATCCAGCTACAACATCGACGAAAAGGCAGGGTTTGAAGTTTATATTTGACCAAGCTACCTTACCGCCAAGGAGATAAGGTCTTAAGTTTGTAAAGTTGATTCAGCTACAACACCAATGAAAAGGCAGGATCCGAAATCTGTATTTGACCAAGCTACCATATCTCCGAGGAGACAAGAACTGAAAATTTGAAAGTTTTGATTTGATTTGATTACTCCTTCGTGTCAAGGATGTCGAACTCTGTCAAAGATTATCTGTTTCTTCTTATTGAGGATGCCTAACAATCTTATTCTTTCTCTTAGGTTCCACTCCTTCATGTCAAGGGCATTAAAAACTGATGGAAGTAATCTTCTTCATTTTCTTTGTTTACAAGGCTTCAGTTTGGATTCGTGCCTCGAACATTCTCAAAATGTTCTTTTCAATGTGTCATTTCGGGTTTTTACCTTGATTTTATTTTTCTTTTTTCTTCCCTTTTTTGAATTTTTTCTTTTTCTTTTTTTCTTTTTTTGATTTTTTATTAAGGATGTTGAAACTTTTCAGCACTGATATGCTCATTCGTGTCAAGGATTCCATACCACTCTTGCCCCACTCTTTTTTGTCAAAGATGCTGGAACTTGTTGGAACTTCTAAATGCGTCCCTTTTGGGTTCGTGCCCTAGATATTTTCAAAAAGATCTTCTTCAATGAGCCCATTTAGGTCTCTGCCTTGATTTTTTTTATTTCCCATCGAGGTATCAATCTCCTCGTGGTTCAGCTTCCTTTCTTGATTGAGGATTCACCATTTTTGATTCATTCTTGTTTTTATACATGGTAGAGTATATACACTTATTGATGAATGCACTCTATTTTTATGGTGTATGTATGCAATTAACCTAAATGCTTGATGCATAAATGAATGACATGCAGTGCAGTTGACCATAGCTTGACTTTAAAAGGAATGCCCCGTGACTCTAACTGGTCATATCAGGCCTCTTAGCATTGTTCTCTTTATGTCCCAAGTTTTGTTCTATTGACGGATAAGGTCAATCTTGTCGAACGATGCCCCAACCTCTCTCAGGTTTGGCTATCTCTTTTGGAAATCACCTCTTCGGGCGAATGTCAACTTTGAGTGTCTTCTTTTCTAAATCATGAGTTCTATTAAGCTCACTCTTCTGATTTTATGATGTTTGTGGACAAAAATGCCCCACTAATGTTTATGTTCTTCGACCCAACATGCCGAGTTTGCCTTATTTTGGACATTTAGGGTGAGGAAGTTTTAAATACAAAAAATTGTGAAAATGAGTTTTTTATATGCAAAAACTTTATGCAAAGTTTATGAGAAATAATTAAATTTTCAAAAATGTGAAATTTTAAAAATTAAAATTGAGCACTCAAATATCAAGTGCAAAAAGTATTTTTTTTCTTCAAATTGAAAATGAGCAACCCGAATAAGCATATGTTTAGAAGATAGCAAGGGTTGCAGTGTGACACAAGCTTATGTAAAGTCTTTTATGGGCTATTAGGCTTCTAGGGAACATTTCACATACCTAATTTCTACCTTTTTAAGTGGCTCTCTTGATCTCACTAACTCACTATGCCTCATCCTTCCCTCATTTGGTGTCGATCGGGCACTTGAAATTTGATGATCCTTGAATAAAGGTTAACCCTTTTAGGCGGAATATAGTCCGAAGACAAAACTCAGACATCTATGTATGATCGAAATGGTCTTTATAGGCTTGTAATGTAGGCTATGACTCATGGGTATGAAAAAAAATTATATACAGGCCCAGATAAGTGTTTAAGGGTAATGAAACCAATGATCATTTTTCTTGGTGAACTCTCACTTCTGCACTTGCAACTTGGATGTACTTTGATGAAATGCTCTTTTTCCTTCATTATTTGGATCACTCTAGACTGCCCACTTTTTTTTTGTTTTCACCCTAGAGTTCATTTCCTTTCTTTTGTAGCTCTAGGTCGTGTAACCTTCAATCGATTTGTGTCTTGGCTCGGTATTGATGTGTTTCCATTTAAATGTGATCACTCCACCAAAGTCGATATAAGCTCCCAATTAAATTCTCATTCTTGTATTGCTTGGTTTGGGTATGCTCACATGAAGTAACATTTTCTTTCATTCCTTGGATATCTCTAGACTACCCATTTTTGTGTTTTCACCCTATAGTTCATTTCCTTTCATGTTTAGGAAAATGTAGCTGAGATTATTCTGTAATCCCGACTGGACATTTATTCTCGCTTTGCTTGAAAGTAACCAATCCTCCAAGGCTCTTGTTTTTCTTTTATTGGACTTTTTGACTTAGTGTTTTCTCCCTTGATTGTTTCAGCCTTCTCGCTGTCAATTTTCAACTTGATTTGGTCAACTTCTTTGAGCACAAACTTTTCTTTCATTGGCCTCTTCTAATGTTTCTCTAACCCTTGCATTTCATGTATCATAGCATGATCAAGATTGGGCGGCTTTTATTTGCAAACAAAATTTTTTCCTTTTTTGCCCCGAGCGTAGGGGTGATCCTTGGTTTGGGTTTTATTAGAAAGAAACGATCAGGCTCAAAGGGGGACAAAAATGGATATTTTCTTATTTTTGAAAGGAATTGAAGGAATGTCATTCGTCATCTCACATACGGATGTCTAACTAGTCTTTAGGGGGTAGAAGTTTAGGGTAACACTCGATTCAAGGACCTTAAAAAGAAAATGCCTGAGAAGGGAATTCACTCAATGGGATCTGCCCATTTCCTAAACAGTTATTTTGTTCCTTCTGTCTGCCTAAGTAGAACAGAAAATGTTCACATTTGTTGTATCCTTGCAACATTTGCTTTCTCTTGGACATAAGCCGTTTAAACTTGATCATTGGATTTGAATGAAAGGTACTCTTGCAATTGAAATTCAAAGACCTGACAAAAATGATATGTACATATGTTTGGAAAACAAAAACCAACTCATAATAATGAATGAAATGTTTAAAGAATTCAAGAATATGAATTGTTTGTCAAATTGGATATAAAATAAAGTTTATTTCATTAAAACAGGTAAACAATAATTTTGACCAAAGCTCCTCATTTTTTTGAAGAAAACTAAATTTACACAGTGCGTGAAATAGGAAGACTTTTCTCGTTCTGAAGCTACAACCAACCTAAAAAGCTTGCCCTATTTTTCTCTCAACTTTTTTCTTTTTTTAGGGTGAACCTTTTCTTTTACTCTCTGCTTAGAATGATTTAATCCTAAAAATGATGGGTTTAACTGGACCTAAGTCAGACATTCCAGGGTAAATTACCAAAAATGGTTTATGAATGCAAATGCAATATATGTAATGAACACGTCATGTTGCTGCAAGTGCAAAATACAATAAACATGCAATGTTGAATGTAAATATGAATGCAGAAAAAAAAGTTGATTCTGGAGTGAAAGTCTTAGAACAACTTTCATAAAAGGTCATGTTACATCAGACATTAGAGTTACAGATAATGTTGGGCCCTAGCGCCCAGCTTCTGTAACTTCTCTAAGAGCCTAGCCAACTTCTGGTTTTTTTCTGGGAGCTCATTATTTTGACTCAATTCTGTCGCTGCATCAGCTAATTCTATCACCTATCGGGCAACTCTTTGTGCTTCAGCGATAATATCCTTCATGTAGCTATCTTTTTCCTTTATATTCTCTGAAGACTCTTGAAGTCGAAGATTCCACTTATCATTATTTTCTTTCCAGGCTTTCTCGAAACCATTCAAAAGATCCTTGTACATCATTAGAATATCATTACGCTCATCCATTTGCATCTTTATCCTTTGAACTTCATATTGACTATCATTAAGTTTTGCAACGATGTCTTCGCGTAAACTTATACACATGCTCAAGGTCTCAATCTTGGCTTGACTACTCTTCAAGTCTTTCTTCAGGGCGAGGTATTGATTTTCCATTGCTTGCAGATTACAAGACAAGGTACTAGCTCGTTCCTCATTGGCCTTAGAACTCTTTTTCCAAAATTCGACATTTTTTCAGGTCTTTAATCCTTTCTTTCCATTGACACAGGTGTCACCCAAACCAACATTCTTAAAATTCAAATGAAGCTCTTCAAAGTTGTCTTGCAAGTTCTTTAGTTCATTCTTTAGACAATCCATATCTTCCTTCGATCCATTAGCTTGAGCGTTACGCCTCAAATGGCTCTTTTCATCTTCTTCGATTTTGGACTCATTCGGCTCCTTGACTGCTGGGTGAGCGATAGTTGAACCATATTGATTTTCTTTTTCAAATTTCCACATGTTGCACTCTAAGAGGTTTTGAACTCGACGCTTGAAGGCGATATAGTTTTCAATTGAATGCCCCTTAATTCTAGCATGATATTCACAACGAGCTTCGATGTTATACCATCTAGAGTAAGGAGGTTGTAGAGGTGTGACGTGACATGAGACCATCAACCGTGCCTCCAACAATTGCAGATATAGCTCTCCCTACGAGATGGGTATCGGATCGAATGGACCATTGGTTCTTAGCTTTTAAATGCCGGCCGACGATGACTCGAAAAGCTGGCCACTAGAATTTGAACTCTGTCCCGAGTACTGGACTATGAGTGCTGTAAATTGGCTCTTCCTTGTATGCTTTGGTACAATGGTATTGGTTGGAATTTTGGAAGCTTTGGGGATTCCTTCTTCAAAACTCAACAGCCCTTCTTCGACAAGACTTATGACTTTGTTCCTCAGAGCTCCGTAATTTTTGGTAGTATGACTCGTACCTCTAGCTTTGTTGTTGTACCCTTTAGGAAAATGAGGCTCTTTTGGTTTGGATTGGACTGGAGTCACAATACCCTTCTTGACCAGTATCGGGAGTAAATCTGTGTATGCCATTGGAATTTGAAATGCATTCTTTTTATTTTTCTGTTCTCTGGCTTTTCTTTGGCTCACCTCAACTTTCTTTGAAATTGAAGCCTTTGCATCCTCGGGTGTCTTGATGTCGATCGCAACGGTGCACCGACTTATGGGTTTATCAAAATCATCTTGTTCAGATATGAGGTCTTGATTGGTGGCCACCATACTTTGGCTTTTAATCAGTTCATCTTTCTCTCCTTGTACATCATATTTTTCTTTTTTCACCATAGTGGTCAGCATACTTATCATCTCGGACATCTGTCTTTTCAACTCTTGTAGCTCACTGATTTAGGCATACTCTGGTACGTCTAACGTGTGAATTTCAGAAGAAAGATTTCCCATCCCCTCTGGCATTGCTTCAAGGCACTGCCCTATATCTGTGGTCTTGTCTATCTGATCGCTTGACCCGTTCATTATGAAAGCCTTCTTAATTGTAGATCACTCGAGAATCAACACCTTTTTATGTTATGCATATGCAATGCAAAAACAAAAACATAGAAAACAGAAAATTGGTCAGTACACGTGTAATAAAAATGAAAACACGAATAAGTATGTAAATAGTAAATTTGTACAACCTACCCAAGCATGATTTTCTACCCGACATAATAAACAGAGTCATCCCGGCATGATTTCTACCCATCATGTTTTTATTTGCGAAAAGAAATATCCTACCCGGCATGGTATCTACCCGGTACAGAATGAAAAATCCTACCCAGTATGATTTCTACTCGGCATAATAATATTTACAGAAAGAAAGATCCTACCCGGCATATAATTATTTACAGAAAGAAAGATCCTACCCGGCATGATTTCTACCCGGTATATTATTCATAAAAAAAACTATAGGGTAAACAAAAGGTTAGAAGCGTTTCTCATTTGAACTTTTAACTGGTTCCGTTTCTAAATGAAGGCTCCTATAGTCCATTACATGAGGTTTGGTTCTAGGGAAGGGTACCTAAATTGTCCTCGTTGTCCCTTACTAAAGGTAGCAAGGCCCCTGATCCTCACCTATTATAAGCTTCAAACGGACCAAGTTTAATTCAGGGGGATACATCTCTTATGCCTATACGGAGGTAACCCACACGAAAGCATAAAAAATATATCCCGAAAGCGATTCACCAACCTATACGGTGGTAACCCACACAAAGCGGTATCACATTTCCACTTAAAAAGGACGAAGCTCGAGAAAAAGCTCATGGGATGCAATGCAAGTGCACAAAGTGAGAGAAATTCTCAAACCTTTGACACCCTATTTCTATATTCACCTATACTAAGCAGTAAAAATAAAGCAGTTATATAATGCATGCCTTATTAACAAAAGATAGAATCATATTTTAAATTAAAATCGAAATTTGTCAATTTCCAACAACCAAGACTAAAAGATAATCGACTTGTGGCTTGACTCTCTTTTAATTAAAAAGTCCCCAACGGAGTCGTCATCTATAATCACCCAAATCCGTTCGGCGCTCCCTCTATTCATTTTAAAAATTTCTTTTTCGTGTTTAAAAAACTCCCGATTTTGAAATTAAAATGTGGAGTCGCCACCGATCATTTTAAAAATGGTAGACCGGACACCAAATAAAACCAAGAGATAAAAAAAAATTGGGTCCAGGAGTCAGTTACGGATGGGGAAGGATTAACACCCCCACACCGCCCAAAATTGGTACCTAGCCGATTATTTAATGTCTTGATGTTGGACATTACGAATTCGATTATAGTTTAAAATACGATTCTTAAATGCATGAAAATATTCTAAATATTTAAAGAAACGTTTCGTTATTTAGAATAATCGAGAAATTCACTTCCCTTTACGCCCGAGAAATGATTTATCGATTTTCTAAATAAAAGAAAATTTCCTTAAATATCGTATCCTAAAATGGTAAGGATATTCTTTTATTTAGGGATATCGAGAACGTCGCATCCCTTTATGCTCGGGATGCTAATTCTCGAACTCTTTAAATAAAAGAATATTAACTTAATCTTCTAACTTCTCTAATTACTATTATGATGCAAAAATTATAATATAACATGTATATATATACTTAAAAATATATTACTTACGGTAAAAGACATTTAATACTTATATCTATCAAAAATATCTATATACATATAAAGTTAATAGTTTATATATATATATATACAAATATACACATTTTACAAAAACAAGTATTTTTATATTATTTATATATTTTTTAATAAAAACTATATTTTATTTTATAAGTGTACACCTAAAAACCTTATATATGTATATTATAAAATATAAGAATATAAAAATATTATATAATATAAACCATAAAAATATATATAGATAAACTAATTTACATAATAATAATAATAATAATAATAATAATAATAATAATAATAATGGTAATAATAATAATAATGCATGATTTAATGTACATACAAAATTATGAAAATGAAGATCAAAGACTAAAATGCATGAATATTAAAACATATGGCATCAATGTTAAAAAAACTGGACTAAAATGAAACATATGTTAAACTTAAAGAAATAAACATAAATTACCAGAAATAATAGGTTGGAATTAAATAATAAAATAGTGACTAAATCGAAATAAAAAAGAAATTGAGAGCTAAAAAAACCACGAAAAAAAGACGAAAAATAAAAGGACTTGAAGTCCGAAAGACCAGATACAGAATTAAACCAAGACAAAAGTGAAAGGGGGAGATGAGTTCAGGGACCAAAATGGTAATTTTCCCATTAAAAACGCGCGGATCCTTCCCGGGTCGGGTCACCGCACGGGTCGGAGCGCCTAAACGGCGTCGTTTTACTTAAAGTCGATTAAAATAGGATTGGTTTTATTTTTTTGTTTCGAATGGATTAAAACCCTAAAAAATACTTTACTCTCATCTTCTCCTGACTCGCTATTTCACTCTAGGCAGCAGCGGCGGCCGCATTCCCTCTTTGTGCCGTTCATCGACCTTAATGCCTCACAGCGACACTCCGGCCACCAAGTAAGTTCAATCTTCCCTCTTTCCCTTTTGATTATTTCGAATTTAAAACTAAAAAACAAAAGCCCTTTTGATTTTCAAACCAAGAAACCTTTATACAATTTTTGATTCAAAAAAATTGAATATATTGGAAAGAAATATATGGAAATTACCCCTTTTTTATTTCACTCAAAGATCTGATTTTACACTGAGATTGCTTTCGTTTTCCCCTTTTTACTAATTTTTATCCCCTGTTTTTTTATTAAGATTTCCCCTATTTTTTTGACCGAAAAGCTCATTCAATCTCTTTTTTTACTCTCGAAAATTCCCCTATTTTAATTTTACATTTCACTTCGGATTTTATAACTGAATTTGGTTACAATAAAATACAATTTTGTTTCTTTTTCAGATTTGGAGGCCGGATACCGAGCCGTATTTTGTGGAATGTGAGATAGGGTAGGGCGGCGATAGGGTGGCAGATTGGGTCGGTAGCTTAGGATTAGGGATAAGGGTGGTTAGATTTTAGGTTAGATTGACAGATTAGATTTTATGGTTGATTTTTGGGGTTTTAGGGTTCAATTTAAAGATTTAGGGATTTAGTTCAGTTTGGGGGGTTAGTATATAGTTTGGTTGCCAAACCAGAACCACGGCGGCGGTGGCAAGAGTAGCGGCGGCTGATCTGTTTATGGTTAGGGTAGGGTTTTGTTTTTAGGTTTATATTTGGGTCGGGTCATGGGTATTGGATTCGAGTCAAATGGGCTACCAGGTTTAATTAGGGTAATGGGCTTAGTTGGGGTAATGGGTTTGATTAGAGGCCCGGTCAAATTAGGTTTATTACACTCTTAGTTCACGAAAACAAAAAATACTATCTGTATCTTTAGAGTCGTAATTAGCGATCAAATTTAACAAAAGTTAGATATACCTCAATTTACATGCAGAACAGGTTCTGAGGCATGAGGGCTATCTAACTGAATTCCATCATCATTTCATTGATTCTCCATAGATCAAATGACGGTCTGAAATAGGTCGGCAAAGCAGGGCAAAGCTCTCAAGAATCGTGATTGGGGTTGTAAATTTCAACAGCCAACCTATCTTCAATATCGACCAAGCCATCAATCAATCTGACCCATCAACAACGATGAATTTGAAGCCGTGGAAAACACCCAGAAGAGGACAAACCTACATAACAGCACATAAGTCCTTGCCGATGACGACATGCAATCTCTTTATGTGATGCAATGTTACACAATGTGAAAAGTTTGTTAACAGGTCGCGGGTTCAGTCCACGTTTACCCTATCATTGTTGATGGCGTGGCCGGTTGGTGCTCTTGGATAGAGATAGGCAGTTTCGGTAGTGGTCTGGGCGTGTTATTGGCAACTGCAGTTTTTTTTTGGGTCTTGGGTTCTTGGAGAGCTCATTCTATTTAGGGTTTTTTTTTCTTTTAGCAATTTAAAAGCATTTTTTAAGTGTTTTTATTTGAAATTAAGGCATTGTTTTTTTTTGTTGTGTTTAGCTTTTCAAATTAGCTTTTTTTATTTAAAAAATTTTAAAAGCAACCAAAAACTCAACTTTTAATTGTCAAAACCTTAGTTTGCCCTCCAAGCTAGCTTCTCAAACTTTATTTTGCCAAAAGTTAATTTTTTAGCTTTTGCAAAATTTTGGTTTGTCCCAAACAAAGGTTTTCCCACCGCAACCAAAAACAAAGCCCAAGTGTTTTTTTGTTATTTTTAAAAATGATTTTTTCACCCAAATTAAAAGGCTAAATTTTATTACTTTTGTGGTGAAAAAATTAGTTTGAAAATAAAATTATTTTTTACCCTCTATTATTTAACTATAATTGATTATTAAACTAATATTTATATATAATTATAAAATAATTATATGTTATAGTATTTATATTGAGAATAAAAATATTTTATTTTAAATATATTATGAATTTGTAATTATTATGTCCGTATATAATCTAGAATATAGTTTATATTTTTAAATTAATTTTTTTATTATAATTTAAGTTAATTTATTTCATACATCGTAATATTAACGAATTTGAACATCACCCAAGTTCACTTATTTTACTTTACAATACAATGTCTAAAATAGACATTTTGTCTTCTCAAAATTACTTTTTGATATCAATAACAAACACTAACCCAGCTTTTCAAAATTACTTTTCTACACACTTTTAAAATTACTTTTTTATCGTACTTTTTAAAAGTAATGTCAAACTAAGCCTTAGAGGTGGAAGAATTGTGGACACGGAGACAAATGTTAATAAAGAGTTATTGTAGTTTGATTATCGCTATGGACCACGTTTATGATCCCATAATTTGAGATAGTATCCGCATATTGAATTCACAAAAAATTATAATTGAATGTTCGCACGACTTAAAGGTTCTCTCTTAAAAGGTTCGCGTGATGAAGATTCAGATGGGCCAACAAATATCGTTTTGTGTGGAGACTAAAACCCAAAACAAAATCGTTTTCATTTCTTATAAGAAAAAGACTATTACAACAACAAAAATCATGGGTAAACATCGTCATTGGTCACTAAATTATTTCAGTTTTTCTATTTTAATCATCAAATTATTATTTTCTGCAAAATCATCACTAGTGTAACTTTTTTATTTTGGTCACCATGTTATTTTTTTCCTATTTTGGTCATCAATATATTACTTCTTTTTTATTTTGGTCATAAAACTATTCTTAATTTCTTTTTTTCCGTGATTTTTTATACGGCGGATGATCAAAATAGAGAAAAATATAATATTAGTGATTTTGAAAAAAATAATAATTTGGTGACCAAAATAAAAAATGAGAATAGTTTAATAACCAATGGTGATATTTACCCAAAAATCATTTCCTCCCTTCCTGTTCTCCCTCATTTCTTCTTTTGTCCTTTTCTTTCTTTTCCGTGTATTCACGTTTAAGTCTTCTTCATTAAAGAAAAATACTTTGTTTGATTAAGGTATATGTTGAAATTATTGGGTTTGGATTCAAATCCACAATCTTTATTAATATTTTTAGTTATAAATACTTTTAAATAAACATGTTTTTCTCAAGTCTTGGGACAAAAATAATTAAGTAATAAAAATAATGTACTATATATATATATATTCGTATATAAATATATTTTTTGATTATATCACCAGTCAGTTGGTTTAGTGATATGTGGCACTAGATCCCTTAAGCAAGATCACGAGTTTGAATCTTAGTATTATGCATGAAGTAAATTGGGTTGGAAGGGTCGCTCCCATAATAAATTTATGTAGTACTCGATCCGAATTAATCAACTAATAGATTGAAAATAGATAACAATACAAAAAATATATATTTTGATTATGTTTTCATATTTGAGTTTGTTTGTAAATAAGAGATCTTATGTTCAAATTTCAAATGATGTTATTTTTTATTTCTAATTTTAATTAACAATTACTTTATTCACAGCAAAACCACACTATATTAATAATAAGAAAAACATGTTTAGTTAAAAACACTTGTAACTAAAAAAGAAAGAATTAAAATGTGTTTTTAGTGTAATCTGAACCCGAAATTCAATAATAATTATCACAAGCCTCAACCATCCAAGCACAACAATATTATTTTACTAAAAAGATACATTTTATTAAAAATATTTTTAATAGATATAGAAATAATTCAATAATTTAGGGGTTATGTGCAATTTATTAAAATGGGCTAATTTTTTAAATATTGCACTTGAAACAAAATTGGGATCTATTGCACTCCTCTTTTTATTTTGTGATATATAGTATTTTAAACAGTGAAAGGTAGAGTCAGCATGTGTTCCTACCGACTTCAACGTTTATAGTATTTTTTTATTAAAAATTGCAGAAGTTGACTTGTGTTCCTACCAACTTCACTCATTTATTTAAATGCAGGGGGCAGACAGACATGAACAGTAAAGTCTGCATGCACTCAAACCGACTTCTACTTTAACTGTAGCAAATGTCATAGATTCGAAAAAAAAAACAAGTGCAATGTTTGGAGATTTTTTTTCTAACTGTGGTATTGCAACAGTTACCTGATTAAAAGGGACCTTTAATTTTAAAAAAGTTAAATGTTTGTTGACTTGTTGTGCATGTGGTAGAGTGACTTTTGAATAAAAAATGAGTATAACAAAATTTAAAATCTAAAAGTACAACACATTTTGTTTTCTCCTTGTGTTTTATCACTAGTCCATAATTAATCTTTTGTTTATCCTAATAAACATTTATCATAAGTCATTTTGAGACCCTACGTTTTCTAAAATTTTGTACAACTGCTCTTATTATATATATCCAGATCTACTTTAATTATTTACATCTTTATTTTACATGTCATACTTGAGCATCGAAAGAGTATGCTTTTAAAATTTACTAACAAAAAGGGACTAGATTGCTGAATTATTTCTGTGTTGTCAGAAATTTACTCTTTATCTTTCTTCTTTTTCAGGGTGGTATAATTTGGGCAAAATTAAATTAAAATACTATGGAAGAAAGTCATATAGAATATCATTTTGATTTAATTCTGTCTAAATTATGTCACCCTCGCAGAAGTAAGAGAGAGAGGGACAAGGGGCAGGAAAAAACAAATTAAACAGTTGAGTTAATGTGTACGGGTGGAAGTCGAGAGATGCGGCCTTGACAGTTGATAGTATCACGACCCAAATTCCTTGGTCTAAAACAGTGGCGCATGGATCCGACGGAGGGGTTACATGCGAGGCAACGGGCTTGCCAAGACCACCAGATTTGGCCCAATACTTAGAGAATGCTAGATAGCCCTTTTCAGAAATGGCAAGTGACAACAAATCAGATAAGATTGAGGGGGAATCTTGCCATATCAGAAGAGATCACCTATCCAAGGTAAGAAACCTACTAATTGATGTAATTAGATAGGATTTGAAAAAGTTTCCTTAGATTAGAAGATTTTGTGTTTAATTGGGCTAATCCTGGCCATCCGTGTAAATCGATCTGGACCCTTGGTTAAGTGGGAGATCAACTATAAATAGAGAGCCTCCTACTTTCATTTGTATAATCCATCTCATTTCATTCACTCTCACTTGAGTAATAAGAATCAAAGGTATTTACTCTAGTTCTCTTGTTCTTTCAGTTGTCTTTGGTTCTTTGGCTCTTTGTTCTAGTTGCCTCTCGAGTGGTTAAGAGTAACCACCTTAGTGCTTAAAGCTTTCGCATCCATCGAAGCCTTGAGGGCTTGTTCGAGCCTTTGCCGAGCAGGAGTTCTCGCAAGGCTGGTTGAAAGCTTACTTAGGCACAGAATTGACCAAGTAGCATCAGTGGGTGCCTAAGGCCGCATGTTCCCGGGCGTTGGGACTCTAGGGGCATGACAAGTGGTATCAAAATTCTCACTTCGAAAAATCAAAATTCCAAGTCACCGAAAAATGCAAGATCGTTCTTAGTAGAAGCAAACTATGAGAACATCTACGAAGAACTCTGAAAAAATACGAAGAACAACTCAAAGAATTTAGAGTGAATGCGCTCTCTATTACTCAAGAATAGATGAAAAAATGGATGAATACAACCGAGGAGGGGACGCCTCTATTTATAGTTGAGTCCCCTCTATTCTGACGGTCTCTACTAATTTACATCAACGACCTAGATACGACTCTACCAACCACAAGGCATAATGCCAAGAATATTCCATAGCTATCTATGGAAAGAATGTTCTATATTCACATGGAGTGTTCACATAGTTGTGGATAGATAAGTATTCTTAGATCTTCCCACGGATTGGGCCAGTCTGGTAGTCTCTTCAAGCCTAAAGTGTGCCTCAGAACCTCGTGGACACCCTGGTGTGCACCTTGTGGTGCCAATGACCCAGACCTTGGCTCACGGCCCGTGACATTCTCCCCCACCAAACTTGGCGACGCCCTCGTCGCCACTTCAAAATAAAGTTAAAAACGATACTGGGACCTCCTTGGCACCTTAGCTTTCTTTCAACTCGAAATCGGGCTTGGTTGTCCCCTCATAAGGACCGATCTTCCCATAAAGAGCACCTGACTCGTGCTGGGTCATCCACCCATATGGATTCTTCGCTTCGACAGCTGTCGCCATATAACATCTCCTATCGAACCACCTCGAACATCGAAACTCCTTCCCACTAGTTTCGATTAGTGTCCACTTGGATCCCCATGATCTTCAAACAAAGGTTTGGATGCCGCTTTTGAACTATCTGATGGGTTAGGTTTTCTGTTACCTACACCCAACAAACCGGACAAATCAAAATTAAAAATACAAGGATTGTGTTCGAGATGTACCTTTTTCGGGATAAATTCCCTTACAGTCACTCTAAAATGCATCGCCCTTCTTCTCCATTGAAGTCCGACGCCCCATTTTGTATTGCCACTTCTTTTTTCATGAAGTTCAATGCACCTTCCACCTTGCCTGATGGTGGCTCTTCACATAATGAATCAAGCTTCGAAGGCTCGTTCTCTTTGGGCTTGTCTTGTACCTTGGACTACTTAACTCTATGTGGGTAATCACGCCAATGATGTGGCTCCTTGTAGTGAAAATACTTCCATTATACTTTTTCCACCCTCGACTTAACTCTGTCAGAGAAATCAAGCCAACTGTGTAGCCCCTCGCAACAAAAACATTTCCGCTGCACCTCCAGCTTGACTGTTGTGGACGAAACAATCATGCCAGATCTAGTTTCCCATTTCACAGACCCGTCGCTTACCTTGATGGCTGAAAGGTTAGCTCTCTCGAAACAATCCCTTGACCAATGCTCGTCGTCACAATAGAAGCACCTCCGTGGTTTTTTTTCCCATGGTCGGGCTAGCTTTCGGGGCTTGTTCTCCCTTGATGGCTTTTTCTCACTATGCGAAGTCCCATCTATCTTCGTTGAAGCCTGTACCTCGACTCCAACCGCATCACTATGTCATTCTACTTTGTCCGTCATGCCCGGTATGCATTCTACTCCCCCTCCTAGCTCTTCACCTCGAGGCTCTCCTTGGCAATCATGAGGCTTTTCCTTTAAAACTTGGTGGTTTCGAATTTGGTTCATGTCTTCTCATACGACGCCATAAAATCTCTATGCCTTTGGGTCCTTTCTTCGAAAGCCTGGGCCTCATCACCCTTCTGTGCTGTAGCGTTTCCTTCTTTCCTTGTCTCCATCTCGAACAGTGCTTTCCACGAACACTCGGTTCACCAACCGTGGCTCTGATACCAACTGTCACATGGCTAGACTTCTGAACCAGCCCACTGTGCGGCCTTAGTCGAGTCCTTAAGACAAACGACTAAGTAAGTCTGGATCCTCACTCTAGAAGATCAAACTTCCAAGGCACCGAAGAACGCAAGATCATTCTTAGCAGAAGCAAACTATGAAAACAGCTACGAAAAACTCTGAAATAACGCAAAGAACAAAAGAAGAACAACTCAGAGAATTTAGAGTGAATGTGCTCTCTATTACTCAAGAATAGATGAAAAGATGGATGAATATAACTGAGGTGGGGAGGCCTCTATTTATAGTTGAGTCTCCTCTAATCTGACGGTCCCTACTGATTTACATCAACGACCTAGATACAACTCTACCAACCACAAGGCATAATGCCAAGAATATTCCTTAGCTATCTATGGAAAGAATCTCCTATGTTCACATGGAGTGTTCACATAGGTGTGGATGGATAAGCCTTCTTGGATCTTCCCACGGATCGGGCTAGTCTGGTGGTATCTTCAAGCCAAAGTGTGCCTCAGAACCTCGTGGGCACCCTGGTGTGCCAATGACTCGGACCTTGGCTCACAGCCCTTTGACAATAGTCATAAACTGTAGAATAAGTGGCTGAAACCCATTGCACTCGGTGAGTTAAACTCATTACCCTTAAATAAAATGTTTATTTTACAAATTGATATATGAACTTAGCAACTTTTTTAAATTGGTACTTAAACTTTTTTATCTTAAATTTTTACATGAATTTATAAGAAAAAAAGTCTTGAATTGATATTTAAAATTGAAAAAAAACTCAAATTATTATCCGATGTTGATGTGATATTTCAATAACCAATAAACATGTGACACTCAATTATATCATTATTTTGATAGGTTAATGTCACATCAATAATCTGATTGGTTCCAAAGATGACATTTGTCAAGTCGACATAAGTATCAATTTTAGATTTTTTCAAAGATAGATTTGAATTTGAGAAAAGTTGTCAAATTCATGTACCATTTTGTATAATAAGCCTAAACTAGATAAAATAAAGAGTAAAGTGCCAATATGGTCCCTGAACTTTGTTAGAAAACTAAAACAGTAACCAAACTTTCAAATGTTACAAAATGACAATTAAACCTTATGTTTCGTAACAAAATGGTAACTCGGCCGTTAACCTCCGTTAATGGGGTAATGTTGCAATTATGAAAATTTGAATAATAACACATTTAGTCCTCTATATTTATATATTCAATCAATTTATTTCTAATTAAAAAACAATAAATTTAACCCTTTCTCCTCATTCATCTTTTTCGTCTTCTCGATTATTTCTGAGCTTAAATAAGGTAGCAAATGAGAGATAATATTTTTTTATTCTAGATAGTTCTGATGGCAAACTTATTTTTTTAATCTATTTTTTTATTTGTTGCATAATTACATATCGGATTTTTACATAGTATAATCTTGTTTTTTATAGTTGATTTAGGAGGCTCCATATTCCAAACACTCAAGAAAGCTAGCTCAGTTTCATTAAAATCTACAAAGGCAGTAACAATTGAGCAAAAGCAAATGCTAAAACAACCCAAACCCCAAAAGGCTTCATTATTATTGTTCTTCTTCTCCCCAAATGTGTAGAGAGAAGATGAAAAAAACCCAAAGCTTGAAACTTGCACATTCGTTTGTAAATGAACAGGAAAGCCAATGAAAATGTAAGAAAAAGGGCACTTTATTACGGCTAAACTAGATTAAAAAAAATATTGCTCCTTTAAAGTGAAGGAGCTAGATAGGGGAAGATACAATATATATATATAGCAAGCAAGCAAGCAAATTTGCAGATTGAAGGAGCTGCTTAAGGGGCCGTGATTGGAGAGAGAAGAGATGCAAATGCAAAGCACAGGAGACACCTACTACACTGAACAACAGTAGTGAAATTGTTTTAAGCATCGAAACGTAAGGGAAATCCAGCGGTGCTAGATGGTGGAAGATGATTGTGAAGAATGACTAAATTGAAATAATTTTAAAATATCAAGGGTTAATTTTTTAGATTTATAGCTAAATTATAATAATATGTAAAAATTAAGGATTAAATTTATTAAACTTCTTCGAATTATAATTAAATTGATTGAATGAATAATTAAAAGGATTAAATATATTATTATACAAAAAATTAACAACCACGTCACCTCTTTAACAGAAATTAACGGTCGAGTTATAATTTATAATATTTAAAAGTTAATTATCTTTTTATTTTTTTAATAAAGTTTAATGACATTTTGATATTTTACCCTAAAATAAATTGAAATGTAATAGTAAACCTTGGTTAGATTAGTAGTAGCTGAAAGCCTGAAATACGTTAGCTCGATTCCCGTACGAGGAAAAGCTGACGCCTTCTTATGTCATTAGGACGCGGTTTCTTCCCCCGCACCGCCCTATTTAAAGCCCTGTCTTTCTCCCTCGCTGCTCTTAAGTCTTATCCTTTCCTTTTGAACCCTTTTTTCTTTCATTAGGAATTTAAAAACAAGAAACAGAGAGATCTAACAGGATGGCATCATCGCTGGAGAACCTGGGCAGCATTGAATCGTGGGCGTTTCGTCCCAGCTTTGTTGATTCCTGGCTCTGCGAACCTTTTTCTCGCGATACCAAAGCTCTACAAGACTCCATTTCCAACTCTGATTCGCATTCTCATTCTCTTTCCCCGCTATTCTCCCTCGTCAACTCTAGCCCTTTACCCATGCCCACTGCTTCAAACGTTTCTGGCTCTCACCCTGAAGCCACGCTTAAACGTCAGCGGGCAGTCGGTCTCGCCCCTCCGACGGGGAAAGTTTCCAAGTTCAAGCGCAAGTCCCGGGCATCCAAGCGCTCGAACACCACCTTTATAAATGCGGATCCGACCAATTTCAGGCAGATGGTGCAACAGGTGACCGGGGTCAGATTCGGTAACGCGCAGATGTCTCCCAGTCCGATCCTGGAGCCGGAGACTCAGAGAGCCGGCAGCTTGCCTACGCCGGATACCTCGACATTCTTACTGGATCACCGTCAGCCGTCTTCGGGAGCCGTTGTTAGGTCTAGCTTTATTCCGTTACAGTCTTCTATGGTGGCTAACGCTGGAGCGTCATCAGATTGTGACAGTTTTTTCTGCTTTCCCACTCTAGAATCCTGGAAAGCTTAGGGTTTTCTTCTTTTTTTGGCTGTTCATTTCAGTTTGCAGTTGTTTGGCTTTGTGCCCTGTTGTTTCTTGTAGTTTCATTTCCCCCTATTTTTACTGGATCAAGTTTTTTTTTCCTGGATTACTATAGTTCCTGACTGATGTTAAAGTAGCAGTGATATTTATGAATAATGAATCAGATTTAACTTGAAAATTCAAAACTTCAAACCTATTATAACACAGTATATATATTTGTTTATCTATTTGGGTTTTTTTTTTAAAAAAAATACTATCGAGAGACTTGTTAATTGGTTGAGTAATTAAATATGATTAATAATGTTTGTTCATTTTTTAGTTTTAATTCCGACATTTCATAAATAATTATTATGTAATTATTTAAATTTTTATTATTTAGATAATGATTTCTTTTAGAAAATTAAATTTTAAATTTGATTTGTTAAGAATTTTTTTAACTTAATTACTGATATCTTATTTATTAGTGGATTTCGATCAATTGCTAAGATTCTTTTATAGAAGAATATGTCATTATCATTGTTAATTAATTGATTCTCCTGCCCTATCCACCATGTTTTTAAGTTTTCTCTTGGTTAGACCAAATTATTAACATAACGTTTGATCCTACTAGTTTTCTTATAGGTGATAAAAGAAAAGAGTTTTATATTGAAAATTTGTTTTATTATTATTATTATTATTATTATTATTATTATTATTATTATTATTATTATTATTATTATTATTATATAGAATAATGAGCTATGTATTAGTCAAATTCTTTGTGAGTAAAAATATGATGATACTCTGGGGTAGGGGTACCTTAGGGAAGTGTCCCCAGATTTCTCATCTGCATGGACTCACTTTTCGATTTTTCTAAACTTCAATCAAATAATCTTCTCGGCTACTTTTAAAAGTTCAATTCACTATTTCTATTTTTAAATTTTATTTTAATTTATTTCTTAATCTATTATTTCTATCTCATTTTATTTAAAAAAATGTCTATAAAACGTAATATGCAACGTTCTTATTGAACACCGGTATCTTTTGAGTCAAAATAAAACGAAAATGATAATTTAAAAGATAAATTTTAAAACAATAATTTAAAATAAGAAGTGATAAAAATGTATATTTTAAATACAATATTTTGAATTAAATCTTCTTAAATCTACTGTTTAGAGAATAGATTTCGATCCAAAACATAAACATAAATGTAACTTCTCAAAATAGAGGGAAAACACTTTTAGGTTCAAGTTTCTCCTCCACCAATAAATTACCTAAAACCCTAAATTTCCCAAATTATTAACACACTAAATCATTGCTAAAATCTAGTGCTGATAATTCCAGAATTCCCAGATTAATTATTGTTGAATGATCTAACAAAGAATAATTTCTACCGAAATTTTTAAGAGTTTTTTTTACGCATCAATCCGACAACTTTATTGATAAACAAAATTAAAATAAGAACATATCCTAATAGAGATTTTAAAACACAAAAAATATTAATCCAAAAAGAAAAGATAAGCCACGCACCAATCAAAATACATATTCCTAAAAATGAACTAGATGAAATCCCAAAATTGACAACTACCTTTCACACCCAAAAACAATTATCTGCTACAAATTACATTGGTAACAAACTAAAAAGGGATCAAACTCTACTTGACCACCGACAAACACGAATTAGAAACAATCGTCATGAGGGTCACTGCACAAACACCAAAAAGTCACAAAAATAACCATAGAAATGTGCCATGAGGTAGAGAAAACGCGCCACAGAGACAAAAGAAAACGTAACAAAATGAGCGAAGAAAAAAAAACAAATATGAATCATCAGCGGTCGAAAATTAGAACCAATACTAACGTCGATGTCAATTAGATAAAGAAAAAAGGAAAAACAAACGACTAGGGTTCAAAGAAAAGAAATTTCTAAGAGTTGTCTTTAAAAATTTTAAATTATTAATGTTCGTTGATATTTTTAAATTGTATTTCTGTTCATTTATTTAAAATTATGAGTATTTATGTTTACTTTTTTAACATTTATATACTATATTATTTAGTGTTGTAAACATTAAACAAACATATTCACAAATATATTAATAAACGTATAATTAAACATATTTCACAAACAATTAAAACTTTATTCATAAATAGTAAACTACAAACGAACATTTCCTTTTTAAATATAAAACAATCAAACATACATATTAATAATTATATTCTTGATAAATACAATAAATATAAACATCTTTTAAGTATTTTTATAATAAAAGAATATACCATTTAAATAGCCGAATTAATAAAGAAGGTAATAAACGAACTTATTTATGAACGTAATAACTATTCAAACTCTATGGCTTAATAAATAAACACATTTTTTTTTATATTCGCTTATTTAATTTAATAAACAAATAATATAATAACAATTTATAAGTAGTTCATCAAACATTTTATTCGTTTGCAATAATACATTAACCAGTTACTGGTTAAACAACCTTCCATGGCTTCCATGGCAGCCCAAGTAATTTAAGCATAAGCCTACTCTCGAGAGTAATTTTAGATAAAACGATAGGGTAAATTACACAAATGACTACTAAATTATTTCTAAAATTATCATCAAACTTTCAAAAGTTGTATAATGGATATAAATTTCAATTTTTAATATAAAATAGTACTGATCTATTAACTGTCGTTAAGTGGGTGATATGACAGTTATAGAAATTTAAATAATAGAACATTTAATCCTCCATATTGACACATTCAATCAATTTATTTCTAATTTAATCATTGTCATTGATGTTTAAATTGATTGAATGTATAAATATTGAGGATTAAATATATTGTTATACAAATTTTCGTAAATTAACGGCTCAATGACCAATTTATAACAAAAATTAAAATTTAATACTTATTATGTAATTTTTAAAAATTTAGTTATTTTTTTATATTTTTAAAGAATAGGTTGGTGATTATTTGTGTACTTTATCAAAAACGACCTTTCTAGAAATCACCTTGCGATTCTGTATTACAGTCTCTTTTGGGGAAACTTCTCTGTAATCTCCTCCAGGTAGGTCCTAGTAATTCCTCTTTTCTCTCAGATTCGATTACTCTCGTGTTTTTCTGATGAGAAAACAATTCATCTCTTCTTTTTTCTTGGTCCTATCAATTTCGGCTAAAGAAGGTATCATGGCTTGAACCTAATCCAAACTTACCGTCTACTGTAGTCTTTTAGGACGATTTCTTCTTGTTTTTGGTTCGTTTTCTTAGTTTCTTGATTGTTCACTGTAACGTTGAAGAAATTATTGAAATAGTGAGATTTGTAGAACTAAAATAGAAAATATTGCAAATAGAAACCCTTTTCTTTCTCCCCGTCTTCTTGATCTTTGTTTGGATAGATCTCTGATTAGGGTATATGTTTTGTCTTTAATTTCTCGGCGTTATGGACAATCAATCTTGTTTCTATTCCCAGATTTTTAGAGAATTTAGACACGAGGGTGGTTCGGTATTGCTGACTGCTGATGACACTGAAAAGTGATATCTAAAATCAATTCACCTTTTGTATTTCATTTACTGCTGTAGTTGATATTAATAAAAATAATTTCAAAAAAGGGGAGAAAGATGATAATTTCATTCTTTTTTGCTTTCAAATCAAAACAAAGTAATATTGATGGATCTTGTTATTTGTGTGTTGTATTATGGATCAACTGATGGTTGTAGTGCTTCATATTGTAGGAATTTGCTTGTATCTTTTAAGTGAGAAATAAAATTGAAGGAAAGAAAACCATATTGTTCATTTAATTATTTAAAGTGTATATAAGCCATGAAGTGTATTTACTTTGCAGATTGTTATCCGTTTTGCTGAAAAAATAGCTAATTTGAAGGGCCTGTAAGAGGATTATTCTTTTCGGATTTTCTCGAAGAGAAGGCAATGTCAACTGGAAGAAATACTCATTGGTGTTATAGATGCAGGCGCCCAATTCTCCTTCGAGGGCGTGATGCAGTTTGCTGCTATTGTGGTGGGGGATTTGTTCAAGAATTAGATGATATGATGCATATTGGTCCTATGGATTTTTTCGGTGACGAAGATCGGGGCCAGAGATTTGGTCTGCTGGATGCTTTTTCGGTCTTCATGAGGCAGCGATTGGCAGACAGAAGTTCTAACCATAGCATCAGGGGAAGAGCAGATTTAGTCCCCGAGCATGATGGAGCACTTGGTCCTTTGTTGATTTTTGGTGGCCAAATTCCTCTTAGATTGTCTGGGGCTGGTGGGATTGAAGCTCTTTTCAACGGGGCTCCTGGAATTGGTTTTAGACAAGGTAATGCTGGAAATTATTTTATAGGCCCTGGATTAGAAGAATTGTTTGAACAACTCTCAGTTAATGATCGGAGGGGGCCTCCCCCAGCATCCCAGTCTTCGATTGATGCGATGCCCGCTGTTAAGATAACTCGGAGGCATCTTCATTCTGATTTGCAGTGTCCTGTTTGTAAAGATAAATTCGAACTGGGGTCTGAAGCAAGACAGATGCCATGCAATCATATGTATCATTCAGATTGCATCATCCCATGGCTGGAGCAGCACAACACTTGTCCTGTTTGTCGACAGGAATTGCCATCGCAAGGATCAGGTAGCAGCCATAGTCACCGCTCAAATGGTGAAAGTGGAACTTCTTCCAGCGGAAGGGAGAGCAGACGGAATCCATGGTCTTACATCTGGCCATTCCGTTCATCGAATTCTAGCTCAAGTCATAGGCATAGCCATAATGAAGGAGGTGGAAGCAGCCCTCCTGCTCCTGATGTGCATGAGAACAATCATTATCATTCGATGGGCTACAGTGGATGACCTTTTGACTGAGGTGTGTGTATCAAGTACGTTGATATTGTTTCTATTGTATTGAAAGTGGTTTGAGACGTGATTTGATTCCCATTTCATCATCCAACAAAATGTGTAGATCAACCTTGCGACGTGGTAGGGTACTATCAGAACAAAATTCCGTATTTTCAAACTAATCTGTGGCCTTTGACATTTGAATAAAGTATATATATGTGAGGTTACAGCCGACACTTATTGTCATCACTTTTACCTCTCTTTCCTAAATTGGCCTAGTAACCTTAAAAAAAAGGCTTAATCATTTTCTTTTTAAAGAATATGTTGACTAAAATATTTATATTCTTTATTTTTTTTATTTATTGAACGCATAGAATTATTATTTCCCTACAAAGTTTGAATGGTATTTTTAACAGTTCTTCGAGAAAAAAGAAAAGGTATCCGGTTCAAGCCCGGGTTAAAACATTTCTCAATTTTGTTCATAATTTTACATAAGTTTTTGGGTGAAATTTGAGAATATATATAGTAATTAGATTATACACCGACGGTGGAATTTCCCCCCAAAAAGTTTGGCTAATTTCACTGATCATAAATCTTAGTTATAAACTTTAAATCTTAAATTCTATCCTTAAAACTTAAATTGAAGCTAGAAATCATAAATTATAAATACTACATCATAAACTCCTAAAATTTAAATCCTAAACTAAACACATAAACTCTAAATTAAATCCGCTTATGGAAAACAAGTTTTCACCTCCGGTTCATAAATTTGTTCTCATATATATAATATTCCCCACCGAGTTTGGTTTTTTATTTTGTTAGCCATGTATGAGAGATTACTTACGAACAAAGAACGTGCACGAAGACATTTGACTATAGTTGAGGAGTGCCTAATTTGTCATATTGATGTGGAAACTGTCCTCTCATGTTTTCCGGTCATGCAAGGCAGCAACGCGAGTGTGGCAGCATTTGATTTCACCAGAGAAATTTGCAGAATTTAACAATCTGCTTGTGAGGGATTTGATCCATACCAATTAACTACAGCCTGATAAATTTGCTCGGTTTACTGCATGATGAGAGGTCAGGTTTGCAGTGCTGTGTTGGTTGTTGTGGACTTGGCGAAATAAGGAACTATTTGATATTGATTTTACTGAACATGAATCGGTAATGGAAGAATGTATCCGAAGGGAGAGGAACTTGGAAGGGTTGATGAATATTGGTGTTGGAAACACTAACCTCCGCGTTAGGAGCATTGGTAGTGTGTTTCAGTGGTCGAAGCCTTCACCAGGTTGGGTTACAGCAAACACAGATGGTGCAGTCGGCCTAAGGGATGAAATGACAGCGTTTGATGGCGTTATCCGTGATGAATATGAGAATTGGTGTGTGGGTTTTTTCACGTAGTTTGGGAAGATGCTCAGTGCTTATGATCGAAATTTGGACAATTCATGATATACTCAAACATGATTAGAGTCTCGGATATGTGAAGGTAGAGGTTGAAACGGATAACTCAGAAGCGTTTCATATTCTTACAGGAGAGTCAAATGACACTTGATAGGGAGGGAATCAAAATAAAATTGCAGATGCGCTTGCGGTGTCGTGATACATCTATTGGCGAAATGATTAATGAGTCTCCTCCAGATGTTGTGAGGGAATTATTACAAATCGAAAGTTAGTTTGAATTTCTGTTTTTATACTAGCAAAAAAAGATGACCTCATTCGGGATTAAGGACAGTTTAGCTTGGAATCTAGCAGTTTTTGCTTAAGGATCAATCCTTTTGGGATGTCTCGATTAAGAGCAATCACAACTAGGCCTTGAAGAAGCTTCTTAAGCTGAGAACAATATTTCCTCAGCTTCGGAGCCTACAGGGGCAGTTCAAAGCCAAGTTGGTTTGGGAGGAAACCAGGCATAAGCAGAAAAAGGTGGACTGGGCAAAGTTTGTCTGGGGCAGTCCTGGAATTCTTAGACACTCGTTCATGGCTTAATCGACGATTCAAGATAGATTGCCAACAAAGTGCATGTTGGTGGTTTAGGGTTGTCAAACTGAAGCTCGATGTGTTCTGTATGCAAAAGGGGAGGAGTCCTGGGATTATTTGTTTGCTGAATGCAGTTTCTCGAAAACAATCTGGAAGAGAATTCTGCAGACTTGTGGACTGAGATTAGTTGCAGCGGCTGGTTGGATATTCTTGCTTTGATGCAAAATCATGAAAATGGTAAAGCTTTTCTAGCTGCTATTTTAGGCTTGCATGGGATTGTTTCCTCTATTATGTTTGGCAAGAGAAGAATGGCAAGTTGCATGGTAACCTATTCAACATGTTTGATGTTGTGTTTTTGAGGATTAAAAATGATGTATGTGTTTGGCTGGTATACTAAATTTGTGTAAGGGTTCTTTTGTGTAGGGGTTGGTGGTTCCTTGGTTTGTACTATTGTGGCTCTTTAGATAATAAAACAATATTTATCTAAAAAAAAGACGACTCGTGACTTTGGTCCAATGGTTGAGTATGCTAATAACCCCCAAGAATTCAAGTTTGAATCTCCCCTAATTTTTATATGTAGCGACTAATTTTTTCGGTGTTGCTACAAAAAATAGAAAAAATCGTATTTGGGGAAAGATTTTCCGCTTTTATTGGAAAACTTATTTAAAAATGGGATTTTAAGAAAACTTGTATTTTTTTAAAAAAATATGGAGTCGCCACTAGTCACCTTGGTAGGTCGAACACCATAAAAACAAAAACTAGAGATTTTGAAAAATTGGGTTTGAGAGTTAGTTACAGATGGGGAAGGATTAACACCCCCACACTGCCCAAAATTGGTACCTAGCGGGTTCGTATCGTATTTATTAAGAAAAATAAAAACTCGATTTAATTTAATAATTAATTCCTAAAATGCATGTACACGTAACAATATTAAATTTGCCTCGATATCCACGGTACCAAAGGAGATAAAATTCGAAGACCGGGATGACACTCCCACTAGAATACCGGGATAAATGCCTAATACTACATGTGACAAATATAAACATGGTAAATTAAAATGCGAGAATTAATAAAAGGTAAACAAAAATTAAATAATAAATACCTATGTGCATGTATCAACACGTAAATAAACAAGATTAAAGTAAAACATCCATAACTGTACAAACATGGGACGTATAACATTTACTATACATTAATATTCAAAATAACATAATATGTATAATATGAGTTATAACATATACAATATAAATTACATAAATAATATAATATATGTAGTATATAATATTATTTAATACATACAAAACATGATACATATACATATGTTAACATATTTAAATACATATATATTGACATACTTTCCCAAACATATACATTTACATACAAACGGTTAAACAGATAATTAAATAAAAGAAATATTAACAACATATATTAAATATAATATAACAAAATAATTAAAATAAATATTTACATATAAATAAAACATAAAAGAATCGCAAATAACATGTATTGAACAAATAACAAATATATGAACAAAAATAAATACTAACCACAACATAATAATAAATCGAATATATAATAACATTTAAACAAAAGCACAAAATAAAGGACTAGAATTAAACAGAAACAAAAGGGCAGGACTTTGTTGGGCTCGAATTCCTTCAACCGAATTGCTTGCCAAGTGGTGGAGAAGTTGATTTTTGGGTGTTGGTGGTGGAAGCAAAAGATAAGAAAAATTGTACAACAATTTAGAGTGGTTTGGCTTTCTAACCAAAGTTCACATCCACTACCTTGGCTTTCTAACCTAATTGAGTTCCATGTTGCCATATATGCTTTCTTTGATGATTATCCCTTCATGTTGAAGCGAGGGCAATCGAATATGGTTTACCTCGTCTTCTTACAATTTGAGCACTTGGGGGGATCCACCATCTTCTTTTTCGATTCATGTTTGGATTCTTCTTTGTTATTCTTCATGAATCGAGTAAATTCCTTGAAGAGATATGTCATCTCTTCATCTTCACTTTTCTCCTCACTTGATTCTTCTTCTTGGCATGTGGAGGGTTGTAGAGCAATGATGTTGACATCGATTCCTTGGTCTTGGATTATTTTCTCCTTATCTTTTCTCAAGGGTAGAAACACCATTTCATGGGTGAGAAGAGATCTTACGAGCTCTTCAAGTCTTTGACCTCAATAATGGTCGTTTTCTTGCTCTCTCATAGTTCGAAAAGTGAATAAATCAACTTTCGAAATCTTCTCTTCAAGTCCTTTTAGCTTGCTGACGATTGTGGAGAACTGGTCGAACATACTCTTGATGTCTTCATATGGGTCCAACTTGAAGTTTTCATATTCGAGGTTGAGTAGGTCGATCTTTGTTTCCTTCACCTCATTTGTCCCTTCATGGTTTGCTTCAAGTTTGTCCCATAACTCTTTGGCACTCTCACGAGAAGATACTTTGGCATATTCTTCCGGGCCCAATTTACAAAATAGAATGCGCAAAGCCTTGCAATTGAGCTTCATCTTCTTCTTATCTTTTACGCTCCATTCTGTCTTGCTTCGATTTGGCCCGAATAGTCCATTTTCAACTATGTCCCAAAGACGGTAGTCTTTGCTTTTCATGAAGAACATCATTCTATGCTTCCAAGAAGCATAGTTGTCACCGTTGAAGAAGGGCGATTTGTCGATGGATAACGCCATAGAAGCCGGTTGACTTGTTAGATGGTCGAGCTTGCCGGATTACCTCAATAGGATGTTAATCTCTCTCGATTGAGCCCCGCTCTGATACCAATTGTTAGGTCAAATTCCTTCAACCGAATTGCTTGCCAAGTGGTGGAGAAGTTGATTTTTGGGTGTTGGTGGTGGAAGCAAAAGATAAAAAAAATTACACAACGATTTAGAGTGGTTCGACTTTCTAACCAAAGCCTACATCCACTACCTTAGCTTCCCCACTAAGGGTTTCCCAAATCCACTAAGATTTCATCCCCTTTTAAACAAGGTTTAGGAGGCAACCTTTACAACCTAGACTCAATTACCAAGTCTAGCATCCAAAGCTTACAACCCAAGCTTTGGGAATCCTCTCAAACAAAAGAAATAAAGCAAACAAGAAATCCTCTCTACAAGATAGATGTTTGCACTCTTTAAGCACTCACCCAAAACCTAAAACACTTGAGCATACATTGACAATTTAGGCTCACAAGTGTTGTCTATACAAAGAATATGAAATTAAGCTCTAAGAGAATTTTTGCATCATAATGTTGTTGACTTGAGGATCATTAGTTGTTGCTGAAGCTTGAAGGTCCCTTTTATACTCCCAATTGAGTTCCTAGCAATTGAAGACCGTTGGGATTGAATTGGAGCCGTTGTAGGCTTTATTTTTTGTAATAATGCAGTTCTACAGCTTTTCGTATTGGTACGCGGGTAGGCGTACCGGTACGGTAACTAGCCGTTATGCTTATCTTAGCTATGCGTATCGGTACATCTTGGTCCGTTTTGGTACGCCGTATCATAACGCCATGGTTCGTATCGGTACGACCTGCAATTCAAATAGCCGTTGGAAAATAACCGTTGGGTGGTTAAAAACTGGATCGGTACGCGTACAAACGTATCGGTACAATCATGTTCGTATCGGTATGCCTAGGGGCGTATCAGTACAGTTTTTGGTTACTGGAAAATTATTGTAGCTCAAACCCTTATCTGTATCGATATGGGGTATACTGTATCAGTATGGGTACGTTGAAAACGTTAGTTTGGCTACTTTAAAACATTTCCAAAACCTCCCAAAAACTTCTCAAACTTATTTTCAGTTGTTTAGACTTAAAACCATTTTTGAAACCTTTTCAAATTAGTCCCAAAACTACTTTTCAATTATTATATCAAAAAATAAATCCTAACAGACTTAAAACAAATTTAACCCTTTTTACAATTTAAATTGAAATAAAAGGACATGATTGGAAAATAGTGAAAAAAGAGGGACTGAACTTGTAATTTACCCTTTTTGAAAAGTAATTAAATATTATTTAGGGTACGATTGAAAACTAATAAAAACATAGGAGAACCAGTTGGGTAATTAACCCATGCAGAAGGCCAGAACTGTGAAGAAAAGTAGGGCGGAGGGCCTAAAGAGGTGATTTACCCTTTAAAAATCTGATTTAATTCAATTTCAAGACAAAATTCAAAATTGTTGAAAACATATGAGGACCAGGGACCGAATTAAAAAAGCAGAAGGGCTGCGGGCATAATTTATTAGAGACGGAGGGACTAAAAGTTGATTAACCCATTTTCAAAAACCTAAATGGCTATATAAAGACCTTATCCGATTCATTATATCCCTTTTAGCCATTTTTTAAACCCCCCAAACCATTATTTTCCTCAGAGAATAAACACAAAAAAACCCATAAAACTTGGATTTTTTAGATCAAAACCACATTTTTCACTTGAACACGATGGTGTTCATCCTTGTTCTTTAAGAACAGGATGAACACAAACCCAAAAACCACCATAGACCACCACCAAACCCAGAAACCAGTGGTGGTTGGCCACTCCGGCCACCACGACCAACCATCGGCTGCCATTCTCGGCGTCAAAAAAATAAAAAAAATAATTTTCTTTCTAAAACCAAATATGCCATCTGATTTAAAACAAAGCCCTATTTTGTTTAGATCTAGGAAATCCGATACCCAAAAATCATTTCAACCCCCTATTTTTTTAGGCAAAAGGTCAAAAGTAGCCACCAACGTTGACATTTTGGTCACTTTAGCCCTTATTCTTTTTTAGTCCAAACAACCACCTAACGTTTCATTTTTGTTCAAATTTCACCTTACTTGAATAGAAATCGTTAGTCAACTAATTGTAAACGCCTGAGGCTAATATGGTATGTCTGCACGGCATGGGGAGATGACATGGCGATGCCATGTGGCATTTCAAAAATTAATTAATTAATTAATTTTTTATGAAATATATTTTTTATATTTTTTAACCAATCGGATGATGCCACATGGCACTTTACTAAAGCGGCATCATTCTATTGGTTAAAAATATTTAAATTTTATAAAATTAAAAAATAATTAATTTTTATCGTTGAAAATCGATTGATGTCGTGCGAAATGCCAGACGAAGGTGAAATTGTCGAATGGTTCATTTGAACGATTCATGATGAACGGTGGTAGAACAGACGACAAACGGTGTGTGGGTCGTTCGGCAAGGGAATGTAGCTTTGTTTCGTCGCCAGCAACGCAACCAACGCTGGCGGAAGTGTCTAAATTTTAGGGTTTAAAGATTTGGGGACTGTTTTAGAAATATTTGAAAATTTTAAGATATTTTTATTTAAAAATATATATAATAATTATTTAAAAATAATAATTTTTACAATATTTTTAACCAATCGAATGATGCCACATCAGCAAAGTACCACTTGGCATTATTTGATTGGTTAAAAATATTTTTAAAATATTTTATAAAAAAATAAATAAGTAAATAAATAATTTTTTGAAATGCCACATCAACAAAGTGCCACGTGGCATCGCTACGTCATCTCCCCATGCCACGCAAACCGTTAGTTGACTAACGGTTTTCATCCAACGAGGGTGAAATTTGAACAAAAATGAAATATTAGGTGGTTGTTTGGACCAAAAAAGAATATGGGCTAAAGTGGCCAAAAGGTCAAACATTGGGGGCTACTTTTGACCTTTTGCCTTTTTTTAAAGCTTTGAACCCCTAAGATTATTGGAGAAGAGGAGATGATTGAATGACACCAACCTCGGCCTCCATGCAAGGCGGTGGCCTGACTAGTGAAGGTATACTTTTCCATTCTTATTTTTTATTTCTTTATTTTTATTCAAACTGAATAAAATATGTAGAATTTTACCTCTGAAATTTTTGATTTTATTTCATCCAAAAACTGAGTACAAATGCTTGATTACATGAGTTATATATGCTTGATTTTTTGATTCGAATTTGTTTTTGTTTACAAGCAAAATAAATGATTTTCTTGTGCATGATGCTTGATATGATATTTTCTAATTTTTTATGTTGTTCTTAGCCATGCTGGTGGTTGGAGGAGCCGGTGGAAGGGCATCGTGATTTTCAGAGGAGGAACGGTGGCTGTTGATAGAGCCACGTGGCAGCAATCGATGGCTGAAAATGAAGAGACTCTTGCGGCAAGATTGCTTTGATGATGAATGGCTTAGATCACTTCTTGGAGTTGACGTGGCAGCGTCAGATCACGCCACGTGGTGCGTGGAAGCATGGCGGTCTTACGCGTGTCTTGCACTCGTGCGTGGGAAGTCGAATGGCCAGCGTGTGACTCCACACGGCAGATGAATGGTTGATCTCAGTTTGATCATGGCCGTTGAATGTGGATATGATCCAACGGCTCTCCTTTGGCTGCTGCAAAAGAATAGAGGGGTATTAGGGTTTCTAATATTAATAGGTTTTATGATTAAATGGGTTTGGCCGGATGAGCCTTGTAATAATATATTTAGGTTTTAATTATGTAATGGACTGGATAATAATATATATGGGTTATAATATATATCATATTTGTTTTATACACAGCCCATAATAATAATAATGCACTCATATAAATACATATTCATACACATAAAAAATACATACATAATATGCACATATACATATACAAATAATACTATCAATAATACTAATATAGTATGTATACATATTAACATATTCCTTTATGCTCATACGCGCACATACATGAACACATACGTACATATATATTATACATACACACACAATATATTAATA
Source organism: Hibiscus mutabilis (assembly GCA_019671005.1). Taxonomy (NCBI): domain Eukaryota; kingdom Viridiplantae; phylum Streptophyta; class Magnoliopsida; order Malvales; family Malvaceae; genus Hibiscus; species Hibiscus mutabilis. Next base: position 29,919,349 of record CM033742.1, read on the forward strand.
CACTCATATATATAACACACATACACAAACATTCATACACATATATACATGCATAATAAACACACATATATTTATATACCATAATTATAATATTAATAATACATGCAAACATACACATTTATTCGTAATACATACTTATACAAATATACACACATTTTAAACTAAATGAGCATATTACCATCCATACATTTTACGCATATACACGCATACACATACACATATACTAACACTAATATATATATATATATATATATAGATATATATATATATGGAATCACACATATTCGTACATTTAATAACATTAAACACTAATGGCCGTAATAATAATTACTTTATAAAAATACTTAATATTATAATATTATACAATCCGGACAAAAATGAGTGATTACATTGTCACGAGGCTAGAATTTTGACCTAGCAAACTGCGCGGCCTTAGTTGATGTTTTTGAGACAAACGAGTAAGTCTGTTTTCTCACTCCGAAAGATCAAACTCTTCTGAGACATTCGAACGCAAGATCATTTTAAGCGAAAACGAACAAAAGAGATATGCAACAAGAACAAAGAAAGAACACTCAAGAACGCTACAAAGAGTTTTAGAGTAAATGTCTTGTGTATTACTCAAATGATAGATGAGTACAATTGAGGTAGGGAGACCTATATTTATAGTTGAATCCACATACAATGAACATACGAGATCAATTTATAATGACGGTCAAGATCGAAAGCCACCTACCATATCTAAGCTAACTAAGGAAACTCTATCACTATGAAATTCTTTCCTTGGGTTCGCATTTACATTAAGGTATATGCTTATTCCTTGGTATAATGTTATCTATTAATTTATCAGGCTCAATGTAATTGGGCTTTCTTTTAGTCTCCAATGATCGGACCAAGTTAAGTGGTCTTCTAGGCAAGCCCAAGATTTTGCTAGGAACCTTTTGGGCTGCTTGTTGTGCATGTGTCTCGGTCGCTAACCTGCGGGTCATGACAAAAAAATAAATAAATAATTTCTAATAAAAAATAAGATCAAATTGATAGAATGTCTAAATAAAACACATTTATTGTTTTTTCAAATTAGAACCAAATTGATTGAATGCGTATTATTTTTGTTACCGACGTATCATCAACCATTAACTTTTTTAATGGTATCATATTAATTTGTTACCTTTTTAAGTTGGATTATTATTTTATAATTTTTCATAGTCGATGGACTCAACAAAAAACACCATGTAATCGAAGAACTTTATATAATTTACCCTAAAATTTAATAATCAAAATAAAAAATGCTTAATAGTAAAAAATACCCAAAATGTACATTTTTAGTTATGTGCATAAAGTATTTTTTGACCTAAGTATGTGCCTAATATTTTTACCGTTACCATTTTAGGTTCCTTGTTGTTAATGACCATTTAAAAAATTGTGTTAGCAATAAAAGCATGACATGTGGAATGTTTTATTTTATTTTTAAAAATTAGAATTTCCAAAAATATCCTAAAATTCTAAAAAATTCCAAAATAGTCCTAAAATCCCTAAGTCCCAAATCCCAATTCCAACCGTTATCGTCGATAATCTTCGATGACGTACCCACCACTTTCATTGCTGGACCCTCACGGTCATTTCTCCTATCCTCTTGTCGTCGAAAGTTGACGATCAAGGTGCCTAACGACGAGAGGAGGAAAAATGAAACGATGGGTGACAAACAGTTACCGATCAGATGATGAATGTTGTACGGATCTTGCGGTGAGAGAAGAATGTTTTATTTTATCGTCGACAATGTGATGAACGACGACGATGACGGCGGTGGCCAGATTTGGGGATTTAGGGATTTGGTGTTATTTTGTGAATTTTGGTAAATTTAGGGATTTTTAAAAATTAAGTTAAAATATAAAAAAATAATTAAAATTAAAGTCGTGTGTCATGTTTTGATTGGTTAAAGGAATTTTTTTAAATGTCCATGAACGATCAAACACCTAAAATAATAACGGTGAAAGCGTTAGACACCCTCTTGTTCACTATAAATAGAGCTTTTATCAGCTAATTTTTATCATCCAACGAAAACAGAAACATTTTACAAAACAACTTCATACTATCTTGTTTTACGATTTGAGTTCTTGTGAGTTTCCTGATCAAGAAGAGCAATACCACCGATCTCCACTTTGAAGTTTTCGTGTACAAACTTTCAGAGAGTTCGTACTAACCTCGGGGGACAATTCGCCTGTAGCAGCAACTACACCGGTTGGGGCGAATATGTTTCTAAGGCAGTGGTGGGGTGTTCACCACAACACGGTTAAAATTGTTTTTACGGTTATTTTATTTACTTTTAGTTAGTGCTAACACCCTGGTTTTGCATTTCTATTTCCATCAATTTAGAAACAGATTATTTACTGCAAATGTCAAACACATGTCAAACAAATTGTTTGATATGTTTCACAAAGAGAAGAGTGCCAAAATAATTTAGGATAATTTCGTGATGAAGTACAAAGCCGACGACACTGAAATTAAAAAGTATGTGGTCAATGAATGGCTGAAATTCCAAATGACAGATGAAAAGCCAATCATAGAGCAAGTATATGACTACGAGAAGCTAGTGTCCAACATTTTTTCTAAAGGAGTGAAAATGTGCAAGGTGTTGCAAGTCAACGTCCTGATTGAGAAGTTTCCCAAATACTGGTTCGACTACCGCAATTCTCCCAAGTACAAAAAGAGAGATATGACGATTATGAATTGGTGGCCCATATAAAGATAGATGAGGCAAATCGGTTAAAAGATAAGGTTTCCAACTCTAGTCAATATTCTTAAAAGCTAATCTGGTTGAATCTGGCGGTGCCTCGGGTTCTAAATTTAAACCAAACAAAAAGGCAAACCAGAACAAGAAAACCAAACCCAAGAAGGCTACCAACTTCAAAAAGCCAAGAAAGGACAAGGCCCAAGGGAAAGTAGTCAATTGCTATGTATATGGGCAGCCTGGACATAAAGCCTACCAGTGTCAACAACGGTCAAATTGCCAGAACCAACCACAACTCAACATTGCAAAAAATACCAATGATGTTATTGCAGCGGTGGTCTCAGAAGTGAATCTGGTGGAGAACAACACCGAGTGGGTCGTGGACACTAGTGCTTCAAGACATTTCTGCGCCAAAAGGGAACTGTTCGCTGAGTTTGAAACTGTAGACGAAGGAGAAGAAGTTTACATGAGAAACTTCAGCAGCTCAGACGTGCTTGGAAAAGGAAAAGTTTTGCTTAAACTGGCATCGGGTAAAATTTTAGCTTTAAGCAATGTCTTGTACGTATCGGTTTTAAGAAGAAATTTGATTAGTGGTGGATTATTAAATAAGGCTGGCGTTAAACTAGTTTTCAAAGTAGATAAACTAATACTTTCTCAAAACGAAGATTATGTAGGGAAAAGTTTTTTTTATAAAATTGTTTATTTGTAATCGAAACCCAATTTATGAGAATAATGAAGTCACTACTTCTGCTTATACTGTTGAAACTCTTGATATGTGGCATGCTAGATTAGGACATGCTAGATTAGGACATGCGAACTTACAATCACTTAAAAAACTCATAAACCTAATCTAGAAGATAATGGTTTTAACAAATGTAAAATTTGTGTAGAAGCTAAGCATACTAAACCTACTTTTAAGACAGTCTCTAAACGTACATTTGAACTTCTAGAACTTATATATACTGATCTAGCAGACTTTAGAAACTGTTAAAGTAAGGGAGGAAAACACTACTACATCACCTTTGTAAATGATTATTCTAGACATACAAAGGTTTATCTCCTTAGAAATAAAGATGAAGCTGAGAACTTCTTCTTTATTTATAAGGCAAAAGTTGAGAATCAGCTTGATAAGATAATAAAACGTGTTAGATCCGATGGGGGTGGTGAATATGGATCTAATTTTCTTAAAGATGTGTGTGAGAAGAATGGCATAATACATGCGACCTCTGCTTCATATTTTCCTCAACAGAATGACATTGTCGAGAGGAAAATAGAACTTTAAAAGAGATGATGAACTCTTTGTTAATAAGTTCTGGGTTATCTGATAACATGTGGGGGAAGCATTCTTTTGGCAAATCATATATTGAATCGAGTGCCTCATAAGAAATTAGATTGTACCCCATACGAATTGTGGAAAAGTTATGCACCAAATTTGCAATACCTGAAAGTGCGGGGAAGACTAGAAAAAGTAGGCTTGCCTAACTTGAAAAAGACCACTATCGGTCCTAAAACTGTTGATGTAGTGTTTCTAAGGTATGCTACAAATAATGCCGCATACAGGTTTATGTCTTTAAGTGACTTCTCAATTTGTGAATCTAGGGATGCAGTATTTTTTTAGGACTCTTTTCCTCTTAAAAAACCTAGATTAAATGTTGAGACACAACGAGAAAGTCATATTCCTGATTCTTCTAGTAGTCATGCCAGGGAGTCTCTAGAGTTTGAATTAGAGCCTAGAAGAAGTAAAAAACAAAAGATAGCTACTTATTTTGGACCAGATTTTATATCTTCCTTTATTACAAAAATTAGTGATTTAGACGCTATAAATGAACCTATACCTCAATCTTTCTTTTTAGATGAGGATCCAAAAATATACAATGAAGCTATAAGTTCAATTGATGCTAGTTTTTGAAGAAGTGTCATTAATGATGAACTAGAATCATTAAGTCTAATCACACTTGAGAGTTGGTTGGCTTGCCGAGAGGATGTAAACCTATCAGTAGTAAATGGGTGTTTAGAAAGAAACTAAGACAAGATGTGTCAATCCAAAAGTATAAGGAAAGACTAGTAGTCAAAGGGTTCACTCAGAAGTTTGGTATTGACTTCTTTGATACGTACTCTCATGTGACAAAAATCTCAATGATCCGTGCCTTGTTTGCGATCGTATCCATTCATAAGTTGCATGTACATTAAATGGATGTAAAGATTGTATTTTTTGAATGGAGATCTATATGGAGCAACCACCAGGTTTTGAGACACCTGGTATGGAAATCAAAGTATGTAGACTTAAAAAGTCTCTCTATGGCCTTAAACAAGCTCCAAAGTAGTGGTACAAGAAATTTCATAAAACCATTTTGAGTTTTGGTTTTATTGTTAATGGAGCAGATGTATACATGTATTTGAAAATGTTTAGAACTGATTATGTCATCATAAGCTTATATGTGGATGACATGTTGATTTTCAGTACTAACATTGAATCCATTAACAAAACAAAATTTTTCTTGTCTACTAAATTTGAGATGACTGATTTGGGAGAGGTTGATGTTATCTTAGGAGTAAAAGTTACCAAAACTGAAAAAGGGATTTTCTTTAAATCAAACACACTATATTGAGAAGGTGTTAAAAAAATTTGACAGTTTTGATGTCAACCCTGTTCGAACTCCTTATGACTCTAGTATACATTTATTTAAGAATAAAGGAAGTAGTGTTTCCCAAGAAGAGTATGCTAGAATTATTGGAAGCCTTATGTTCTTAATGAACTATACTTAGCCTGATATTGCCTATGCAGTGAGTAGGTTAAGTATATCACTGGATTGCACTCAAACGCTTACTTAAGTATCTTAAAGGTATTATTGATTGGCAACTCGAGTTTGTTGGCTTTTCTTCTGTTTTAGAAGGATATTGTGACGCCAACTGGGTTACCGATAATGATGAAGTAAGCTCCACGAGTGGGTATGTCTTTTCCTTAGGTGGTGCAGCGATTTTATGAAATTCTGCTAAGCAGACTTGTATCGCACACTCTACCATAGAGCCAGAGTTTATTTCTCATGACTTAGTTGGGCAAGAAGCCGAATGGCTTAGAAATTTGTTAGCAGAAATTCCTTTGTAGGGAAAACCGACTCCTCTTGTTTCCTTGTTGTGTGATTCACAAGCAACGATTTGTGTGGCGAAGAGCCAAGCTTACAATGGTAAGAAGAGACACATTCGCATAAGACATAAATCAGTGAGACACTTAATAAGGAACAAAGTACTTTTTTTAGAGTATGTGAAGTCGGAAAGGAACATTGCTGATCTGCTTACCAAAGGGTTAAGTCAGAAATTGGTTCTAGATTCGTCGAGGGGATAGGTTTAAATCCGTTGAGAAATTCATGGTGGATACCCAACTTAGTTATCTAAGTTCAATGTGGTCAAACGAAACCATGAAGAGTACTTATAGTGTACATTTATTACTACCTATCCCTATGACGAATAATGTACATGCCCAGGTTGAGTTTTATTACTCTTAATAAATTCATAGCCCAGGTTTTGGGTGATCTTAGTGAGAAAGACTTGATGAATTTACCGACTTTGGTTGAATAACTACTCTTAATAAGTTCATAGCCCAGTGTTGAGTGGGTAGTCCTATCGCAAAGGACTGAATGAACTTGCCGCTAGAATGGATGAGTTTTTAGCTCTTAATGAATTCAATCCCAAGAGTTTGGGATGTTCTATTGAGAATAACTTATTGAATTCACCAATTAAAGAGGTTGAGTTTTTATTCTTAATGAATTCTTATCCTAGAGTTTGGGTGGTTCATTTTAAAAATGAACTTGAAGAATTCACCTATTTATTTAAGATGATGAGCTTGATAAAAAGTCTCTTAATTATTTCATAGCTCTTTTTGAGTGGTTTATGTGGAGATAAACCTGATGAAATAACCTACGTAAGTGAGAAGAATTAGCCACCTTCTATTAAAAATATTGGGCTATTTTTCTAGTACACTTATTAGAATCCAGAGTCGGATGGCTATACCTGTTTACATTTGTATATTTTGTGACACATCGAGGATTTTGGTGGATGAAAGAGGTTAGTTGTATGTTATGAGTTTACCCCCATCTTAGAAAGTTCCAGATTCGTTCACTTATCTAAGAGAAGAATCGCTCATATCGCTGTGTACTAGTTCCAGATACGTTCACTAGTGCTTAAGAAACTAATCTCGTTGTTGCTCTTCTTGTGTTTTTAAACTCAATTATTTTTTATTACTATGTTTTTATAAAGATTCTTTTGAATTTATGGGGGATTGTTGGAGAATACTCATCCCACATTGAGAGGGAAAACATAGTAGGCTTGGTTTATAAAGGAACATTGTTAGCCTCCTTTGTTGAAGAGTGTTGGACTAGGCCCCGCACACACGCGCCACCGCCGTCCGGTTCGGCTCGTGTTCGTGTTAACACGTGTATTCGACACGTGCACGCGTGTTCCTTTCTTTTTGGAGAAAATTCGCAAGAGCTTTTCGAAAAGAATTTCGTAAATTGTGAAAGAATACTTTGATAACTAATTTATAGAACTCAAAATTAAACGTTTCAAAATTTTCATATTTAATTCAGTAATTATGGGTCTTGCAGAGCTGTTACTAGATAAGATTTAATCCTGTAATTACAAGATTTGAAAGGTTGTTATCTGTACTGTTATAACAACTATTACAACAATAATTTTGTTGAATTATTGTATCCAAATTTAAAGCTTATCCATTTTACAGCTTCATACTCTATTGTTTTACGATTTGAGTTCTTGTGAGTTTCCTGATCAGGAAGAGCAATACCACCGATCTCCACTCTGAAGTTTGCGTGTACAAACTTTCAGAGAGTCCGTGCTAACCTCGGGGGATGATCCGCCTGTAGCAGCAACTACACTGGTTGGGGCAAATATGTTTCTAAAGCAGTGGTGTTCACCACTACACGGTTAAAATTATTTTTACGGTTATTTTATTTACTTCCAGTCAGTGCTAACCCTTGGTTTTGCTGTTCTATTTCCAGCAAAATTGTTATCATACCAGGCCACGTCACCATCTCCGTTAAAACTTAACGCAAATTTAACAGTCAGTGACCAAAATAAAAATACATGTAACGTTACTGACGGATTTGCAAAAAAATAGTTCGGTGACCAAAATAAGAAAATGATAATAGTTGGGTGACTATTGGTGTAGTTTACCCTAAAGAACACCTTCGAACAAAATGGCTTCGGATGAAGTACCAAAATGGTCACTAATCTTTGTTAAAAAATCAAAATGATAACCAAACTTTCAAATGTTACAAAATGACAATTAAACTTTATGTTTTGTAACAAAATGGTAACTTAGCCGTAAAGGCCATTAAATACTTAACGTGACTATTATGAAACTTTGTATAATAGCACATTTAGTCTTCCATATTTACACATTCAATTAATTTAGTCCTAATTCGAAAAAATTTAATAAATTTAGCCCTCATTACACATTCTTTCAATTTTGTCCTATTTTATAATTGGAAATAATATTTAAATTTGCCCTAAATTTATTTTCTCCAACCAGATCTTGACACGTATCACGATCCGGGTGAAAGAAAATGATAGCAAAGTATTGGTAATGGCGGGAATCGAACCTGGGTGCTCGTGGGAAGCTTAGACATGTGCAACTGTAGGTTAAAACCAGAATTCTGTAGGTAAACGGTAAACCAGAGACAAGACAAACTCTAACTCTCTCAGTTATGGTTTTACTGAAATTTCTCCAAAAAAGAAAAGCTCAAATTGTACAGTCACTGTCAAGAACTAGATAAGGAAGCAAGCGGCTTCCTTTGCATGGTGAATTTAGAAAGCATAAATATATAACAGATAGTGGAAAAGAGTATCAAAAACATGTGCAGATTTTAAGCTATTATAATGGATATTTGAAGGAGGAAACCGACCAATACTATATAGGCCTTGACTCTAATTTTCTTTTAATTTTTAGAGAAGGTGGAGTCTGTCTGCATATTATAACCGTTCTGGATTAAGGTAAACAGAGAAACAAGAAAATCATAAGCCCCCCATGTTCTTCCCAATGACTTTCACATTTGTCGGTCCCCAATCAAAATTTAACCCTCAACATATTAAATATTCTTGGTGCAAACGATAGGTCTAAGTGGTTGTAGTCGCGCGTTGTGTTTATTACGGTTGTGGACATAACAAACGGTATTGTAGTCATTGCTGGTATCGCAATCGTCAATTTTTCAAAGAATAAATGTTCTTACGGACGTAACAATTGCAATTATCGCGGTTTTAGTAGTTTCGGACGATACCAAAATAGCTATATAACGACCGCTATAGTAGTGGCAGATCCACTCTATATCCCTGGTGGTGAGGCTGAATGAAGCCAAGCGCTTTTTAAGAAGCTGCTTGGTTCAATGATGGAAAATTGCAACATATTGTGAGACATCTAAAGAGGAATCTAATCTTTTAAATGTAGTCATATACCGTTCCCACTTAATATCTTCTCACTGTACTGCAGATATCCCCTTTTCACCGCCCATCAATGGAAGCTTTATTTTTTCCTTTTTCTTTCATTTCATTTCAGTATATATACCCAATGAATTAGCATATGATGCTCTGATAAATCTTAGTTCGATTAGTAGGTTCGAATATACTTAAGATTAAGTTTAGGTATTATTTAAAAACAAACATGTTAGTTTTCTGCTAATGAACTTAGATCGTCAAGAACAAATGGTTTAGGCTTCAAAGATTGTGATTAAAGCCAGAAAGGTGTAATTTGCATTGCTACTTTCCGTAATAGGATGTGTGCCCTTTGGCTTAGCGTGGCTCTCAGTCCCACCCCCACCCCCACCCCCACAACATTTTGGGGTTTAATTTTGGTTTTAAACATTTTTAATAGGTTAGAAATTTGAGATTAAACCTACAGTTAGACCAACTTTTTATGGGTGGTAACTAGTGATGTTAGATTGAAAGAATGCGTAAATAATAAGGGTTAAATTTATTAATTTTTTTGAATTAAGACTAAATTAATTGAATGTGTAAATATGAAGGACTAAATATATTATTATACAAAATTTCATAACAGTGACGTTAAGTATTATACGGCCTTTTAACGACCGAATTAACATTTTTTATAAAACAAAAAATTTAATTATCATTTTATAATATTTAAAAATTGGTTATCATTTTATTTTTTCAATAAAGTTCAATGTCCATTTTGATACCTTACCCAAATAACTTCAGATCATTCTAATATTAAAACTTGCATAGTAAATGGTCAAAAATCTGTGGGAAGTTTTAGCGGTCAGGAGCTTAGCCCAAGAACCTTCCCAAGCTTCCATGGCAGCCCAAGTTGGTTTAGCATAAGCCCGGTTTCAAGTGTCACTTACCAAAACACAGATTCGATTCATCTCCTCCAGGCAGGTCCCTTTAATTCTCTTACCTTCCAGTTTCGATTACTATCAGGTTTTTCTTAAATGATTTCTAAAGAAGAAACAAGACAACCCATCTTTTTCCTTGGTTAGAACCGATGAATTTGAGCTAAAGAAGGTATTATAGTTGGTTGACCCGATGATTGCTTATTTTTTTCTCTTCGTTTGTTTCCTTAGTTTATTGATTGCAAACCCTTGAAGAAACATCATTGAAAGAGTGAGATTTGCAGAATGTAAAGAGAAGAAGAATTGAAAAAAAAATCATTTTTTTTTCTCAGCTTTCTTGTACTTTGTTCGGATGGAGCTCTGATTATCATAACATAGTTTCAGTGTTGTAGTTAATGTTAATGAGCGAGGGAAATAGATACAGGTGATAATTTAATTGGTTTTTCCTTCCAAATCAAAACCAAGTAATATTGCTGGATTGTGTCATTTGTGTGAGCATAATATCTTTCAAATTTGTTTGTATTTTTTGACCGAGAAATATAATTGAATCAAAGAAAGCCGTAGTTGTTCTTTTATTATTATTATTATTTTTGAAGTGGATATAAGTCATTCATGATACACTTCACAGATTGTCATCTGCTTGCTGCTATTGTGGTGGGGGATTTGTTCAAGAATTGGACGAAATGGTGCATATTGGTCGTACAGATAATTTTGGTGAAGATCGGGGTCGGTGGTTTGGTCTCCTGGAGGCTTTTTCAGTCTTCATGAGACAGCGAATGGCCGACAGGAATTTTAACCATAACATCAGGGGAAGAGCAGATTCAGTTCCTGAGCATGATGTAGCAGTTGGTCCTTTGTTGACTTTTGGTGGTCAATTTCCTTTTAGAGTGTCTAGGGCTGGTGGGATTGAAGCTCTTTTCAATGGGGCTCCTAGAAATGGTTTAACACAAGGTTATTCTGGGGATTATTTTATAGGTCCTGGACTAGAAGAATTGTTTGAACATCTCTCATCTAATGAACGGAGGGGTCCTCCCCCGGCATCCCGGACTTCGATTGATGCAATGCCCATTGTTAAGATAAATAGGAGGCATCTTCATTCTGATTTGCAGTGTCCTGTTTGCAAAGATAAATTAGAACTGGGGTCTGAAGCCAGACAGATGCCATGCAATCATATGTATCAGTCAGATTGCATCATCCCATGGCTGGAGCAGCACAACACTTGCCCGGTTTGTCGACAAGAGTTGCCACCGCAAGGATCGGGTAGCAGCCGCAGTCACCACTCAAATGGTCAAAGTTGAACTACTTCCAGCAGAAGGGAGAACAGAAGGAGTCCATGGTCTTACATCCGGCTGTTCCGTTCATCGAACTCTAGCTCGAGCTCTAGCCGTAGCCATAATGAAGGTGGTGGAAGCAGCCCTCCCTCTATGCATGAGAACAATCATTATCATTAGATGGGTTATAGTGGATGACCTTTTGCTGAGGTCTGTGTACCAAGGATGCTGCTTTTCTTTCTGCTCTATTGTGATTATGATCTAAAATTATGTGGACCGAGTTCAATTTCATCATCCAACAAAATGTTTGTGAATGAGTCTTTGGCTTTTAATGCGTAGATTCTATGTTGCAACCGAGTAGAGTACTATCAGAGCTAAATTTGGTATCCTTCGAGGTTTGGATACAATAGACTTTTTTGTAGAGATCCACTAATTTGTCGAGCAGACGTTGTTCCATCTTGGATAGGTTCGTATTCATTGCATTTGCCTTGTCTTGAGAATGTAAATATATTTTTTCTTAATCAAAAAATAGACGTATCGGAGGTTACAGATGTTCATGTGGTGAGCTTGGTCAATCCAATATAACTTCTAATTTTATGGAGTCAACTGATTATGAATATTTTATTATTTCATCTTCATCCTGCATTGAAGGAAATGTTTTATTTTTCATAACCTTTTATGGAACCTCAACCGATAAAGTAAAAAAAAAACACTTATTTGTCTCTAATATTGTCCTATAAATTGTTAAGTTGTTAAAAAAATTAATTTATTGGCAATTAATATTCTTAGTTTAAATTTTTTTAAATCTGTTTGCTAACTAATATTAGAAATTATTTGCTATAAAAAAACGTTTTGGAAAAAATAAGAATAAAATATTACTCAAGTATAGGGATTTGAAAACACAAGCAAGTTAAGGCCTATTCAAGCGTTAAAAATGGTAGACAAACGCCTATTCACAACCAAATCGTTGATTGTTTGGCAATAAAATGGTGGGTTGCTAAACGCAACCGAAAATAGGGCCTAAGGTGTCTTGGTTTAAGCTGGTTTGGGGTCATTAAATATTCCACAACATTTATTCATTGTGTGGTTTTTTGTGTGTGTGTGTGTGTTTTTTTTTGTTCTTAATAGATTGGTTACTAAAGATAAAATGTTAGAGTGAAATTGTTAGCTTGATCTCATTTGTACTCTTTGTAATAATTATTTGGAACAAGAGCACTTGTTTGGAGTTGTTCTTATGCAAATTGGGTATGGAGCCTCATTCTTCATGCTTGTAAGGTTTAAGTTCGTCATGATTCTTGGTCGAAGTTGTTTATAATCAGACTATGAGCTTCTAACACTCCGTCGATATACTAGTGAACAATGTGTGTTGTGTGGATATGCTTTTTGAAACAAGGGATCACTTATTCATTGAGAGTTCATTTTCAAAGAAAATCTAGTGTAACGACCTGAATTCCTAAGCCAACGAATAAACGTTGACCTAGGTTATGCATCATTGGGTTAGAATACTTAATTGGACTTCTTGGACCAAATTTGGGCTTTGTTGAGAGATAATTGGGCTTGATTGAGCTTGGATGGTGACCATTTTGTGACAAAGGTAAAACTTAGAAGTTTATGTTGCAATTTAACCAATTTTTAATAAAGGCTGAGTTTCCCATTTATTTCCCTTGTATTTCACGTTGGGAATGAGAGACATGCTTAGTTCACCCTTCCCCCTTCATTTTTATCTTCCCCCTCCACACACCTATCTTCCTCTCCATTCAAGCATGAGTTTCCTTCACTAAAAAGCTAAACTTTATACTCTAAATTTCTCGTCCAATATTCAAGAATTGTAGGTTCTTAACTCTATTCCAAGGGCGTCAAGAAGAGTATATTCTTTTAGTGAAAAGGTAAGAAACCCATTTATGGGTTTTTGGGAGGTTTAAAGGTTTATGGAACTTTCCCTTTGATTTAAATGTTGTAAATTCATAATGGTTCCTCCATAGTCATTATTCCAAGCTTTGATTTGTTTTTTCATGATTGCGTGGCTACAAAAAGTGATTGAAGAGCTTTTCCAAGCTAAAGGAAAAAAAGAAAGTGAAGGAGCTTAGTGTGAGAGCTCAAATTCGAGTTTGTAGCTCAGGTCAGTACTTTTCCAACTCCAAATACTTCTTGAAGATCATAAAAATGATTTCTTGCTTGATTTTATAGTGCTTGTTGGTGTTATATGTGTGAAGCAAGTCTTGAATGATCAAAGTAATGATTTTGATGTTAAACATGTTGTTAAATGGTCAGATTATGTTCATAAATACCTTAGGAAACTTTAGTAACCTTTTAAGATGAAATGAGGATGTTTAGGGACAAGTTAACAATCTTAAAACACATTTTTTGGGCTTCAGTATTGGTACTAGTTCATCTATTATCGATACTGCATGAATGAAGATAAATTGAGATAAACTATGAGTGAGTATCAATATTGGCTTCAATTAGTACCAGTATACCATTCATCGAGTACTGATACTGGCATGTCAGTATCGGTATTGAGGAATTTTAGTGAAACATCGAAGCAATTGTTGGTACGAATACTCGGGTTGAGTACCATACCCATTTGGGGCAATACTAATACTTATGGGTCAGTACCGGTACTGAATTAAATGTTGAAACACCGAATAATGTTTTGGTACCGATAGTCATAGTGGGTATCAACACCCTTTGGAGCTGTATTGATACTTAGGATTGAGTACCAGTACCCATAGTGTATTGTGGTTAACAAATGTAGGTGAAAGGGGGACGAGTGATGATATGATGGATTAAGGAGTCACAACGAGCAAGATAGGCTTAACTTCCATAAAGTATTAATGCTTAATAACCATCAATAGATAATGAATTAGGTGATATTGGGTAATAAGTTGGTAATAATTCAATAACGAGGCTTAATTAGCGAGAATGATTTATACATTCCATAATGTACCAAAGACTTGATAATTCGTAACTCGATGGTGGACTTGCGTTGTGGATAATAACTAGGGTAGCCATGATGTGTTTAAGACTCGTAAGTTATGATATGAATAATTCACTCTCAAGCATAATGAAGTTAGACGTTAAGCCTTGGTTGAACTAGGATAAAGAGCTATCTAATGCTTAACGTTATTGACTTGTGATGGATGATGGTATGTCTTGGAGGCATTACTTGATTGTGTAGCACTGGAGACAATTTCCTTGTGGTAGGATGAATAATTACTTTGGACGCATTACTTGCTTTGTGATTGTGTGTGAAGAAATTCAAATATCTTATGGTTAGTACTATAGTACCTTTATAAGGGGATGTGTACTTTTGGCTTATATGATCCAAGTAACATTAGACGTGCCTGTGGCTAATGTGATCCCGGTGCAATTAGAAACCTACTCATGGCTAATGTGATCTGAGGTGTGGTTAGACCTTATTGTGGATAATGTGATCTGAGGATGGTTGAGACCTTCTTAAGGCTAATGTGATGCAAGGATGGACAAGATCTACTTGTGACTAATATAATCCATGTATGGTCTAATAAACTCGATGGCTAAGCGAGCTTGAGTAAGAGAGCTCGAGTAAGCGAGCTCGAGTAACCTAATTTTTTGGTAATCTCAGGTAAGGTAGGGTATTATGTACCAATGTGTAATGATTGCTTAGAACGATTGTGTATTTTATTGTTGATGCTCTAGGGTGATAACCTATAAATGTATTAAGCTCGATAGGCTATGTGATCTTGAGTAGAGTGAAGTATTGTAGGACATGTAAAACTTCTTGTGATAAATGAGAATGCCATGATTAGTGCCTTATAATTTAGATCTATGAACTCCGCATATGTAGCGTAGATGATGATTCAGAGACAGTTTATCCACATTTATGCCCTATTGACTATACTTATCTCGCATGCTTATATTTATGATATGCACGAAGTATAGTAGAGTATAAATATACCACTGAGCTTTGAAAGCTTAGCGTTCGAAATTGTTGTTTCTGTTCGCAGGTTAGTAGGTGAATTCGTGATTGAGGAGCACATCATCGAGGGATTTCCCAGCACCGTATCGCTTTAGAGTACAATACGTACATTTTAGTCTTGGGCTTGTGTATTCATAGGAGCTTACAATTGTTGAGTCTATAACTCTATTTTGATATACTATTTTGTTATACGGTGTCTTAAACTCGGAGCTCCAATTTTGTAAAATGATTATATTGTCGTTTACATTTATTATATGGTTGTGATAATGTTTTTACTAATGGCTAAACTTATGGTTTTAAAAAAGAAATTTTTGGGTCAGTCACTTAGATGATCCAGTGTGACACTTTAGATCCTTTGGATGGGCTGAATCGGGATCAAGATGTTACATACGGTCCGATCTGTTGCATCTATGTAGAATTAGAAAGGATGTTTTGGAATGTCAACATGAATTGGAATGGGCTTTGGCATGATTTAAAGGTAAATTATTTCTTGTTCTCATACTAAAGCTTGTGTGGAACGCATACATATAGTTTGTTTGGAGGGAGAGAAACATTAGAATTTTTAAAAGCCTAGGCGATGTTGATATTTTGAACTTTATTAGAAGAATTGTATATACTAGGTTTACAGGGAAAAAGATAAGTAACGTTGATATTATCAATGACCAATTGTGTATAGCTTGAGATATTTTTTTTTAAATTGTTGTGTCTATAATTAACTATAGCAAATTCCTTATTTTTGATGAAATGTATTACACAATTTATCCAAAAATATTTTGAATCCCCTTAAAAGCAATCATATTCTTCATTTTGTAATACGAAATCAGATTCAAATATTAGAATCCACAATTTGTATCCGTATAAGTAATACATATTCAGATAATGGATATCTGATGATGGCTATCTATATATGTTTTGAATTCAATACGAATGATATTTTTTAAATATGATTTCGTAAATTATCCAAATCCATACAAACCAGATCAAATATATGCAAATCTTTGAATCCACAATTTGAATTGGCATCCTTAAAAATGACATGATTGTTAAGCAATCGATAAATAGAAAGACCAAATTGTAACCTTTTGAAATATCAGAACCCAAATATAAGCTCACTCATAATACAATAACTACGGGTGTGCATTTTGGATATCCGATCCGATCTGAAATTTCGAATATCCAAAATTTTTAGATCGGTAATTTAGCGATCCGTATCTAATACGAAAAAATAGGATATCTGGTTTTTTGATCAAATCCGAATTTATGACTTGATTTAAATTTTTTTTTAATTTGTTGGTCCTATCAATGAAAATTTTGGGTTTTCGAGTATAACAATCAACAAATTATTGAATATAACAAGATTTGTAACCATGGAAATTTCAATTTTCATATATAACAAGTAAAAATATCGAATATAACAAGATTCATATCTATAAAAAAAAATTGAATTTTCGGATTTTCGATAATCGGATATCCGATCTGAATTATCCAAAAATTAAAAACGGATCGAATATTCAAAATTTCAGATCGGATCAATGGATAAATAGATCGGATCGATCGAATCAGATTTTTTTGCACACCCCTAACATTAACCTATGATATGGTTTACCCTAGATTTATAATATTTAAAAAAATGATGAGTTAATATTTGATGTACAAAAAGTAAATTTTTTTAGAAGCATGCCTAATATAATTTTAAAAACTAAAATCTAAATCTTTAACCTTAAAACCTAAAATCTAAATTCTAACCATAATGTTTAAATTCATTTTTTTTTGAAAAATCCTAATCCTACCTAGAGGGGAGGGGAAGAGGTGTCATGAAGATGGAAGAATTAGAGGGAGAAATTAGGGTTTGTAAAGAGAGAATTGGAGATTGAAATTGAAGAATAGGGGTCGATTGAATTGAATGAATCGAGAAAGTTGGATATGCCAGTTAATGAGGATAGAAACGACGCCATTGGAGTATTACAAGATAAAGAATCAGTTGCTGCCAAGGATAATGGACTTCTGAAAGGCTTGTAACATGCTCGAATTGATCTCTCAAAACCGTCAAGAGAGTTGCTTTTTGTTTTTTGATGAATTGGCTAAAATCGATAAAAATAGTAGACAATTTGCACAAGGATTTTAGAGTGTTTCGACTACCCAACCAAGTCTACATCCACTACATTAGCAAACCACTAAGGATTTTCCAATTCACTAAGAATTCTTCCATTTTTTTAGGCTCAAGAGGAAACCTTTACAACCCTATCTTTTCAATGGCTAAAATAGAACCACTCTAGTTTTTACTTAAGCTAAACTAGAATCTTTCCCTTTTACAAGGTATTTGTGTAAACAATGAAAACTTCACTAGGTGGGTGTTTACAAGAATTAAGCTCACAATAGTGTAAATGATAAAAACAATTAAACACTCTCTATACACTATATGCAGGAGAAATAAAAAATAAGACTTAAAGACAATTTCTCTTGATCATGAAGCTTGGATATGTTCTCTCTCTATCTTCAAGTGTTCAAGCATTCCTTTTATTGATTGGAATGAGCTTGTGGCGGTTACTAGCTGTTAGGGGTAAATTGGAGCCTTTGGGGATCAATTTTCAAGCTGAATTTCCCTTTCTGGACGCTTCAATATCAATACACGTGAAATAGGTACCGGTACGCCTAAATTGGGAAATAGCCGTTGGAGGCTGAAATAAAGTAGGGGTATCGGTACGTGTAAGGGCGTATTGGTACGACCCCCTCCGTATCAGTACGGCAGAGTCTATACCTGTAACCCCCTTAGCTCGACGCAACTGAAACTGAACTAAAAAGATCATATTAGGTTTGCCGAAGCAAACCCGAACTAATAACCTACCGGTCTATTTTTTATCTTGTCTAGATTCAAATTATTAACTTCCTAAATGTTCATGCAACATCGGAATCGTTACATTGAAAGCCGATTTGCAATATAAAACCCAATTACATGATAATACACATTAGGGACCAAAATGTATTTTTTACAAATTACATGGCCTTTGTTACAACTTGTATTACCTATCCTTGATTAGTCCCATTACATGCTTGCAGGTTAATTTCTAGTCCAAAATAGTCATCCACATTCATTCAATGGCATCCATAACAATCAATGACTAATTTGCAAGATTTCCAAACTTCAGCAAAACAAGATTGCATAAAAACAGCATAGCGTACCGATACAGGCAAACTCGTATCGATACGAATTAACAAACATAACGGATCAGCGTACCGATACACTCATGCTTGTACCGATATGCTGTGTTGACCATCTCGTACCAGTACGGCTTTGACCCATACCGATCTTCTTTATTTTTTCTAAAAACTTATAATTTCAGTAACCAAATTGTGTACCGATACGATACCCCGCGTACTGATACGATATGTTAAAACTAAATGGATCATACCGATACTCGAACTCGTGTACCGGAACCAACATTCATTTTCCTTAAGGTGTACTGATACGGTGGCTAAGCGTACCGGTACCCGTAGCTCTAATTTAACAATTTGAGCCCCAACAGGACCCCGCATACCGATCCTGAGGTACATGTACCGGTATGCAGAGGCTTGTAATGACCTCTAGGTCTAACATATAACACTTTGGCTCAATCATAACATCCTTAATGCATCTCTAACCATCATATTGCATCAAAGGCATGCTTAACAACATCGATCTAACATATTAAGAGACTCTAGCAATCACAGTGCAAATATTCATCAAGTCTATAGGCATGCTCCCTAATCATCATCCAAAACATAAAACCATCCACCACTCCAGCAATTTAAGCTACTTACAAGTCCAAACCAACATATAAAACTTGTACAAATAGGGAGTCAAGAAAACAACCCTCCTAAAACACTAAGTGATCACATTGCCTTTATTACTACAAGTCCTTATCGGAACCATACTTTCGAAAACACAAGTCCTTGGATTTCCCTTCGCTTGTCCGCTGCCTCTAACCTTTAGTTTTCTGCATTGATGATAAAAGAGAGCGTAAGCACACTAGGCTTAGTGAGGATGCTCAAATACTTTCAAATCATCATTTCAACATCATGCCTTATCAAAACCATGCACTTAACAATTCCAAAACAACTTATTAAACCAAAAGCAACATGTATAATGGATTCAACATCAAAGTCCCATTTGCTATCCTCAATTTAAGCTTCCCCATGCATTCTACCAATGTAAGGTGTTACCTCTCCAAAAGTACTATTTTTAATGCCAATCTTACAATGCTTTTGCTTGTTTTTAGGTACATTTAGTTGTATTAGAATGTTAAAATCATGCATTTGCATAAGGAGTTTAAAATTCTATCTATGCCAATGTGAAGGGTTATTTTGTTGGTAATTTTGTAGGTTTGGCATAATATTTGGCACAGAAAAGCAGGGCAATAAGGAATGCCAGAGAGAACACTGAGTTTGTTGGCACAGATAGACTAGACAATGCCAAACACCAGTTGGCAAAGAAGTGAACTTGATGCCATGCCAAGAACCCTTGGCAATGCCATCCCGAAAAAATAAGACCAGATCAAACTGGGAAAAAATAGTATTTGATCAAACTCTAAAAAAATAGGATGGCAAAAAATAGGATGCCAAGTCTTTCTGGCACAGACGGATCGAACGATGCCAAGCTTGGCTACCAAAAGATCGACAGCATATAACGTCAGCCCTAGTGAAAACCTGATCAGCTTATCACCTTATCATCTTATTACTTCAAATCTAGATAAGATGATCACATCCCTTATCCCTTGCGCATTCAAATTCAAACTCAAAGGCTCAGCCTAGGGCTTCTTCGCATGTCTATTTAAAGAACGATAAAGCAAGCATTTAGAGGAGGAATTGGGAGAAGATTTCATTGACGATCGAAAGAGGAAGGCTGCATGGTTCGACCAGCTAGACTGAGGGCTTGGAGGTATTGAAGGGCTGCATCAAGAGACCATCTTCTTGCCCATTCTCTTTGTTTAGTTATTTTTATTTTTTAATGATGATGTATTTTGAAAACGTTTATGGTTTTTCGGTTAAATCCCCCACCATGAACTAATTCAATAGTTGGTGGGGGATGTTTGCGTTGAAACGTTGTTTTCATGTTTAGTTTTTGATAGTAAATCTGCCTTCAACATTGTTTTATCTATTTGGCATACTTTAATGTTTTCTAAATACTATGCCAAGCGAGAGCTGGCACTGTTGGCCTATTGCTCCTTAATATCTTAACAGACTTGGGGTGACAACGGTTAAGTTGTTGAATACCGAGGAGAGAAGCTTCGAGAGAAGTCGTTCAAGTAGATGAACTTACTTCGGGAGTGAAATCTACCCCTAAGGAGTATAGATTGGATCTTAATCAAATTGGTTTATTTAAAAGCGTACACTATAGAGATGTAGGGGTTTTTACATGAACAATTTAGGGCAATGACAATGCCAAGACAGGTTGTTATTAAAGGCTGGCACGACATGAATAACGTGAAAACCAGGCATTCTCTGTCAACGCTCATCATTCATTAAAGCACCTTTCCTGCCAACGTCTTTACTTTACTTTTATTTCTTTTCTATTCAATTATTTTCAAAACCAACTTTAAATCAAACAAACTTTCCTTTAACAAGTAAACAATCAAAGCAGTTAAATTCCAAGTCAATCTCTGTGGGATCGATACTCAGCTTATTGTTGTATTACTTGCAGACCGTGTATAATTGCACGCAAAAGACTCATCTTGACACTGTTTTTATACTTTTCCAATACATATATTCTGCCCCTTTTGCCAGTATTCACTTAGAGAGTCTACAAGTTTTTGGCGCCGTTGCCAGGGATTGCGACGGAATTTATTGCTTTAATTTTCACTTGTTTTTTGTTTTCATTTTACTAACTTTGTTTTTTTCATTATTTTTTCTTTTTTAGGAAAGCTACAAAGAAGAGTATGGTCAACCACATATGGTATGATGATGACTACATTTTCCCCACTTATGACTACAAATATCCAATTCCAAGAGTGTAATATCCCAAATTTTGGCTAGTGACCAAAATGTAATTTTTGAAAGTTTTGTGGATAAAGTATAAACTTAGGAAAAGTTTAGGGACTAAATTGTGATTTTCAAAAGTTATGTATTTTAGTCCCGTAAATGAATAGTTTACCCACAAGAATGATGTTTTCGTGTTGCCCAAATTTTCGTATGGAGTTTGTATTAATGGCTATAAAGCGATAAAGTTCAAAAAAAATATTCGGATAATCAGATCGAATCGAATATCCAAGATATTTTGAAGGATGATAAGCCAAGGTTGATTTTGTCATTTTACATGTCTAAGATATTTTCTTTGTGTTGGGATAATTTGAACCCTTGGATTTAAGTTGATTTTCCATGTTAAATACGAGCCGTTGGATGAAAAATGGTAAGATCGTAATTCTAGAAAAAAATCACAAGGGCAAAGTTGGTAAACTACTAATTCGAGATTAAATATAGGCTATTGTATGATGATATGTGGTATATTATGGATTCATTGGATTTGAGGGCAAAATGATTATTTTACTATTTGGAGGAATTTTGATCATTATCAAAATTATAGATTGAGTTAGGAAAATTCAGTCTAAGTCCATAAGAAAGGAAGTTTTTATGAGATAATAGTATTTATTTTCCGAATATGGAAATATAGAATTTTTGGAATAGATCTGATAGCTCGGTAAAGGTAAAATCGTAGTAGAAGTATTTAGTGAATATAGGGAAATTAGATTGAATTGAAATTTCAGAGACTGTTCTATAAGCCATGGAAAATCATAAAATGATATTTATGGAATAGTGGTAGGTTGAGAAGGAACTAATTTAGTTAGATTATAATGGAATGGCAATTTTGAAACAAACTAGTAAATAAAGACTAGTTGGAGGGCAAATTGCTCATTTGGCAAGGATGGCAATTTTGAAATATTTTTGAAATTTTGAGGAACTTTGGAAGATGAAATATACATGGATTTAATCTTGGCCCTTGATTTTGGATGAGATTAAATTATCCATTGGATTTAAAGGCTAAATTGGTAATTTCACTATTTAAATGAGTTTAAAATTCATTTAATAGTTACAAGTGTAATTTAATAGTAAAAATATGAAAATATGTTCATCTTTTCTAGCCATAAACCATGGAGAAAGAGGAGAAAGAAGAGGACAATTTCCAAGCTCGATTTAAGCCCCGAATCTCAGTTTTTAGTCAAGTCCAAATCAAAGAAGGTTCGAAGTTCTATGAAAGAAATGATCAATCTATAACCTAGCGAGGCATTGTGTTAAGTGGCCAAGGTGAGTGCAATGCATACATAACATGATGCATGGATGTTTTATATATTATTGAGAAGACTTGCGATAAGTCTACCTGGTTTATATATTGGCATAATATTTATGTCATTGACCATGTGACTGACATATTTTAAATATGTCAAAAATTGAATATTAATGCATGGATCACTAGTTATATATGATGTTATATTATGAATGTTATTTCGGGTATGAACTGCCCAATGTTAAATTATGTTGATATACATTGCCATGGATAAAATAAATATGAAAAATATGCCCAAGAAAGTCATTGAGGGACAGGGTATAGTTGGCATGCCATAGAGTCCAGTAGCACGCTGCATATTCGGTCATCCGGTTTAGCACTATAGTGTATATAAAGGACATTTAATGCATATGGTTAGCACGACCTTATAACGTGCGGATGATTAGCACAGCCTTATAAACGTGCGGATGGTTAGCACGACCTTATAAACACGTGGATGGTTAGCATGACCTTATAAACGTGCCAATAATGGGCACGACCTTATGTGTATTAGCACTTCGATACATATTTGACTCGCGTACCTAGGGTCCTCAAGGTTTATTTTGGACTATAAATTAATGGATAATAAATGGTAAATAGGTTAGGGAGTATATGAACTCTCGGAGTAAATGGAAAGTATATCGATAAGAAATTTATATTCGGTTTATATTATGTTGTTATATGATTAATATGATGGCATACTTATCTAGTGATCGTGATGCATTTATGCATATATGACATATTATGACAAATGGAAAAGCATGAAAATCTTATGACATTGGCATATAGTAAATAATTACTAATGCAATGTGAAAGTTGATGCATTGGCATATATCATGCTATATAAATGTAGCCATGAAGTTGAATAAAGTTTAAATTATTGTTATTAACTTCCTTTACTGCCTCACTAAGTTCGTACTTAGCGTGTGTTTGATTGTACACATGTAGGTAAATCAAGATGAGAGTGAGAAGTGCATTGCATCAATATTGGAAAGCTTAACAAGTAATTACAGTAATGACATCCTAATTGAGGTTTGATTATTATAGTGGCATGTATACTTGCTAAACCTATTTGAGTTGTGATTGGCCTTTAAAGTTCATTATGGTTTCAAGATAATTGGCGTTTCTGGAAAGATTAAGGTTAAGAATAACCTTAGGTGATGAGTTGCATACTAAGATAATTGATTTATGATTAGAACTCGAATAAATAATTTATGTCGATTTTAAATAAAGTTAAGCATGCTTGGGCTAGAGAAATTTTAGGATGGGTGACCATTGAGAAGTTTTTTGAAAATTTTAAATTACCCCGATTTTGATTAAAGAAGTCGTAATGTTTTTGACTCGTACCCGGTGTACGGATATGGGAAGGGGTGTTATATTTATTAGTATTAGAGCTATAGGTTTAGTCAGTTCTTGAGCTAAACGAATTACGATAAAGGTCAAAAGTGTATACGTGCCACTAGGATGTCAGAATTACTAATGATTTTACTTGTTGGAATGGATGCAATTGCTTACTTCATTGTGATAATAATGTTAAATTCCAATGTGTGAGGGTAAATGAATCGTGTCAGATGTTTAGGCGAGTGGATCAATAAGAGATTCACGAGCATGATAAGGTTAATGATAATATTCTACCCTCAGCTTAGCATGGTGCAGAGGCACCAGAGTAACATGATATGCATGTACTGGATTAAGAGCTTTTCTTCCAGACATTAGATGTGATCATGAATCATCCTGCTTAGGCACCAATTGCAAAAGAATTGAGAGTTCTAGCACACTAGATTTTCATAGAGATATTAATGGCGATCATATGATTGTTAATTTATGGTTTAAAGATATAAAAGTTATGTTAAAGGAACTCTGTATTGATGATCAGAGAAGACTCAAAGAAAAAGTATTATTTCATCTGAAAGGATTAGACCAGTATTTGATAAAGTAATGTTACAGTACATACTCAAAAGTATATTAACTAGAAGTTCTTTCTTTAAGTGTTCCGTAACAAAATTTATCTTAGAGATGCAACAGAGTTTCTTGCATCTTAATTAGGGCAATTGGATTATTTACGGGCATGAGTGTAAGTTTAATAAACTGAGCTGATTTGATTCTAAACTGCTTCCTACAGACAGAAGAAGAGCATGTTATGACAACTCATAGAAGGCTAGAGGTCAGGTATAAAGAAGTACTTATTGCCCTATGTATTTCAAAATTCTATGAAGCAGTAAATTATGCCAAATGCAATGCAAAGGGTTCAAAATGAGAAAATATCTAAACAAAGGTCGTAGCTCGTAAAGAGGAATAGTGAATCATTATGTATTTTACCACTTCTAAAAAGTGGTGAGGATTCCCAGCAAAGATATCAAGCTGAATTTATTACATGGTTCCGCTAAGAGATCGGGACAAGAAAAATTAGGAACTCTCTGACATTTATAATTAATGTTGGAGATTCAAGAAAACCACAAAACCAATCATGTGAGTGTTGTAATAATTGGCATGCATGAGCATGCAGAGTTTTTATTGGAATTTGTTACCAATGTGAAGATTATTTAACTTATGTTATGGATACCAAGCATCAAGGGTAAGCTGGGAGAGTGAAGATAAGATACGGAGCATCAATGTAATTAAAATTTTACTTTTAATCAATTTTGTTGTTTCCATGAAATTGTAGTTCAAGGAGGATTGCAACACTGAGAAAAAAATTGCTGCCAAGCTTAAGTCATGTGCAGAAAGGTCCTTGTTGCCGGACAGTGAAGATAAGATACGTCGTGACTTATTTGATCTTCTAAAGATAGTATAATCTATATCTAAACTCTATACAAACATGTTTAAGAGGCGAAAACATTTTTTAAGACTACATTGTCCTTTTGCTTTTAGTTGGATTCCAATTATGTCGTACTTGGTAAAAATAATATATGTTGACTAATAGAGTACTTATCCTAACAGGATAAAACAATCTTTCACAAAGTGGTAAATCTTAAATCTTAGTAAAAAAACTTGGTTAAAAATAGTGAACTCAACCAAGTATCGTATAAGATAAAAATAATTACATACAATTTTTTTGTTGAAATCAATTATTAGAGCTCAAAATGATGGAATGCTTGTTCTACAAGTACAACTTCTATATTCTATTATTTAGTTGAGAATTAACACATCATAGAAAGTGCACCATCAAACTGCATGTCAAGTAAAGATGTGTTATGTCATAAGGTTTCTTTGTTATAGATTATTCCCGGAAACTTCTTGTTTTCAAATAAGATGCATGCACCAAACCTGGGGTGCTTTTTCTTCTTTCTCTCTTTGGATGATCATTGTTTTATTTGTTAATGAATGCAGAAAATAAAAGCAAAATTGAAGTTTATGCATTAAAAGAAAAACCGATTTTTTTTGTTATTGCTCAATGATTTTAGTTACATGGCTCTAGGTCTTTTAGTACATTAAGAAGACACTCTTAAGATAACTTCTAGTTCTAAACTACTAAGTTGATAGACTCTAAATACAATAAGGAGTCATACTAAGGATAAAATCTAATCTATTAGGGAGATAAACTTTAGTAGGATAATACTACATTATTTACAAAAATTGAAATTTCTCTCGGATAACTCACACTCCCCCTTAAGCTGGAGAATATACATTGTACAGTCCCAACTTGAATAAGAACTTATCAAAGAGAGCTTTTGGCAGGGCTTTCGTAAGAATGCTTGCCACTTGTTCTTCTGTAGGAACATAGGTTAAAGAAGCTACTCCACTTGTAAGCTTTTCTGCAATAAAGTGTCTGTCGATCTCAACATGCTTGGTCCTATATTGTTGAATTGGATTTCTGGCAATCTGAATTATAGATTGGCTATCACAAAACACTTCAAACTTCTCGTTTTGAACCATGCCTAGCTCTTTTAGAAGCTTCATTAGCCAGATTCCTTCACAAATTCCAAGAGCTAAAGCTCTGTATTCTGCTTTTGCACTACTCCTTGATACAACAGTTTGTTTTTTGCTCTTCCAAGTCACAAGATTACCCCACACAAAAGAACAATAACCACTCGTTGGCCTTCTATCAATCAACTTACTTGCCCATATTCAGACTTTTTATCAAGGGTCTTTTTAAATATTAAACCATGTCCTGGTGTACCCTTTAGATACCTTAGTATCCTGGTAGCTGCTTCCATATGCTCTTGTCTCGGATTAGTCATGTGCTAACTAACGGTATTCACAGCAAAGGTTATATCTGGCCTGGTCAGGGATAGATAAATCAATTTTCCAACTAATCTCTGAAAAAGTCCCTTGTCTGCCTTTGGACTAGACCAATCTTTGCTAAACTTTAGGCATGTATCCATGGGAGTATCAGTTGGTTTACAGCCCAACATCCCTGTCTCTGTGAGTAAGTCAAGAACATACTTCATTTGGTTGATTACTAGACCTTTGCTTGATCTAGCCACCTCCATGCCTAGGAAATATCTAAGCTTTCCTAGGTCCTTCATCTCGAATTCTTTGTTCAAAAGAGATTTTAAGTGGCTTATTTCTTCTTCATCATCATCTCCTGTCACAATAATGTCATCCACATATACTATCAAAAGGACTTTTCTGTTTTTGGGAGTTACCTTAGAAAACAAGTTATGATCTGCTAGAGACTGTCTGTATCCATTTTCCAGAATTACTCTAGTGAACCTATCAAACCAGGCTCTTGGTGATTGCTTTAACCCATAAAGTGATTTGTCCAACTTGCAAACTTTCTGCCTATTCTCTTTAGACTCTAAACCATGTGAAATCTTCATAAAAACTTCTTCTTCTAGTTTCCCATTAAGAAATGCATTTTTAATGTCAAGTTGATGAAGTTTCCAGTCACAATTAATAGCTAAACTCAACAGGACTCTAACAATGTTCAACTTAGCAACCAGAGCAAAAGTTTCCTTATAGTCTATTCCAAAGGTCTGTGTAAAACCCTTGGCCACCAATCTTGCTTTGTACCTGTGCACACCCCATCCGAATTGTATTTGATAACAAACACCCATTTGCATCCCACTGGTTTCTTGCCTTGTGGAAGATCAGTTATGGTCCAAGTGCTAATTTTTTCTAGTGTTGTAATCTCTTCCTCAATAGCTTTCTTTCACTTGGAGTCTCTTAAGGCTTCTTCAATAGTCTTGGGAATCTGTTCATCATCTAGACAAGTTGTAAAAGCTTTAAAAGAGGGCATCAGATTGCTATAAGCAACATATCTATGAATAGGATGCTTTGTACACTGTCTTACCCCTTTCCTTTTAGCAATATGCAGAATTTTAGGTTCAAGTAAATGAGGAGAAATTTCAACAACATCTTTACCTCCTTTATCCTCACGGGTAGCTAGACTAAAGTCCAATTCTCAGTAGGTGACAGATTGCAACACAGTCTATGTAGAGAAATAGAAAACTCTATTTTCTGTATTTTTATTATGTTAAAGTTACAATATTTACAGCCTTATATAGACTTAGGAATAAGACTTTAAGTACAATTAGGAGTCCTACTTACATTAGACTAATCATACTTGCATTAGATTTTCAACTCTTCTAGGTAGTAGACTTTAACTAAACTACTAATAATAATTAAATATAAATACTTACACGGAATTAACTTATACTCCCCCAAGCTGGAGAATATAAATTGTATAATCCCAGCTTAAATTTAAATTTCTCGAAGAAAGCTTTTGGCAAAGCTTTTGTTAGAATATCTACTACCTGCTCTTCAGTAGGAACATAGTTCAAGACTGCCACTTCACTTGTGAGCATCTCTGCAATAAAGTGTCGATAAATTTCAACATGCTTTGTTCTGTCATGTTGGATAGGGTTCTTGGCAATTTGAATTGCAGACTGATTGTCATAGAAAGCTTTAAATTTTTCTTCTTTATTCACTCCTAGCTCCTTGAGCAGTTTTACCAACCAGATTCCTTCACACATTCCAAGGGCTAATGCTCTGTATTCTGCCTCAACACTGCTCCTTGAAACAACTATTTGCTTCTTGCTTTTCCAAGTGGTCAAGTTCCCCCAAACGAAAGAATAATACCCACTGGTTGACCTTATGTCTGTCAGCTCACTTGCCTAACTAGAATCTGTGAAGATCTTTACTGTCCTGTCCAAGGTTTTCTTGAATATCAAGCCATATCCTGGTGTCCTTTTTAGATACCTTAGAATCCTCTTTACAGCTTCCATATGTTCTTCAGTAGGATTAGCCATATGTTGGCTAACAATGTTAACTGGAAAAGCTATGTCAGGTCTAGTCAAGGATAAATAAATTAATTTTCCAACTAACCTTTGATACAGCCCCTTATCTGTTTTTGAACTTGAATCTCTTTGACTGAATTTCAAGCCTACATCCATAGGTGTTTCGACTGGTTTGCAGCCTAGCATTCCAGTTTCACTGAGTAAATCCAAGATATACTTTCTCTGGTTAATGACCAATCCTTTGCTTGATTTGGCTACCTCCATGCCTTGAAAATATTTAAGTTTTCCTAGGTCTTTTATCTCAAATTCCTTGCTCAACAAGATTTTCAGATGATTTATTTATTCTTCATCATCACCTGTCAAAACTATATTATCCACATACACTATTAAGATAATCCTTTTGTTATTAGAAGTTACCTTGGAAAACAATGTATGATCTGTTAGGGACTGCTGATATCCATCCTCAAGAACAACTTTTGTGAATCTATCAAACTATGCTCTAGGAGATTGTTTCAGTCCATAGAGTGATTTCTCTAGTCAGCAAGCTTTCTCCTCACAGTTTACAAACTCTAGGCCTGGTGGAATGTTCATGTACACCTCCTCCTCTAACTTTCCATTAAGAAAGGCATTCTTAATGTCTAGTTGATGTAGTTTCCAGTCACTGTTCACGGCTAAGCTCATTAATACTCTGACAGTGTTTAATTTTGCTATTGGGGCAAAAGTCTCCTTGTAGTCAACTCCATAGGTCTGTGTGAGACCTTTGGCCACCAGTCTAGCTTTATACATGTGCACACTCCTATCAGCATTATATTTAATGGTAAAGACCCATTTGCAGCCTACTGGTTTTTTTTCTTGTGGAATATCAACAACAGACCAGGTTTCATTCTTTTCCAGTGCTTCAACCTCTTCTTCAACAGCCCTCTTCCACTTAGGATTTTGTAATGCCTCCTCAATAGTTGTAGGTATCTGCTCTTCATCTAAACAAGCTGTAAAAGCCTTAAAGGATGGCATTAGACTACTATAATTAGCATACCTTTGAATAGGGTATTTCGTACACTCTCTAACCCCTTTTCTTTTAGCAATAGGCAGATACTCATATTCAAGTAAGTGGGAAGGAATCTCAGTTACCTCATTACCTCTTGTTTCCTCACTGGCAGCTGAACTCAAGTACAATTCTCAGCAAGTGTCAGATTGCAAAATAGTCTTTGGGATAGACTTTTTTCTTCTGGTAAAGACTTGTATTTCTTTAGGAGGTTTAGGAGTATGATTAGGTGAGGTGTGAGGAGGTGTAGGAGTAGCATGTGGTGATGAAACTATTTCTGTGACGATGGGTGAAGGAGTAGGAGTTTTGGAAGAATTCTAAGGCTTTAAAAAATTAGGATTGTCAAAAAATAAAGTTACTGAAGAAACTAAAGGATAAACCTGATTTGGTTGAGGCTGGAATACATCCCAACTCTCCCCCTGAGTTGCAGCCGTTGAGAAGTAAGGGACCTGCTCAAAAAATGTAATATCCACAGAAGTAAAAAAATTTTGAGAAGAATGATGAAAGCATTTGTAGCCCTTCTTAAGTGAAGAATAACCAACTAAGACACACTTTAATGATCTAGGGTCAAGTTTGGTTTTAGAGGGATCTATGTTTTGGACAAAGATTGTACAGCCAAAGACTTTCAAGGAAATGACAAAATACATAGGCTTAAAATTAGGAAAACTTTCCAAGAAAACATCCCTAGGTGTCCTAAACTTGAGAATTTTACTGGACATCCTATTGATGAGATATGTGGCAGTTAACAAGGCTTCACCCCACAAATATTTAGGAATATTATTTGTAAACATGAGAGCCCTAGTGACTTCTAACAAATGTCTATTTTTTCTTTCTGCAATCACATTTGTTGTGGTGTATCTACACAAGATATGATATGGACAATTCCATGTTTAGCAAAAAAATCTCCTAGGGACTTAGAAAAATATTCACCCCCATTGTCAGATTTTAGGATTTGAATTTTTGTACCAAATTGGTTACTGACCATGGTGTAAAGTCTCTCAAAAATGGATGCAACTTCTGATTTGTCTCTGAGCAAATAAGTCCAAGTAGTTCTACTGTGATCATCTATGAAAGTAACGAACCACCTACTACCTGTCACATTCTTCACTTTATAAGGACCCCAAACATCACTGTGAATCAAAGAAAAAGGTTGTGAAGGTTTATAAAGAGATGGTAAATAGGAAGATCTTGTTTGCTTAGTAAGAGGACGTATATGGCATTTAAAGGAACTTGGATTTTTATTAATAAATAAATCAGGGAACAATTTTGCAAGATAATAAAAACCAGGATGACCTAATCTAAAATGCCATAACATTGCATCATCTAGATTTCCTAAGGAAGTAAAACAAGAAATTGTTTTTAGAATGGAAAGACTTGTGGTTGCTGTGAAGAACATAGAGGCCATTTTGCAAGCTAGCACTGCCAATCTTCTTCTTCGAGTCAAGTGCCTGCAAAGAACAATTAGAATCATTAAAAATCAAGGAGCACTTTAAATCTTTGGAAAAGTTGCTGACAGAAAGCAAATTGCATGCAAGATTAGGTACAAATAATATTCCCTCAAGTAACAAGTCTTCACTAATAGCAACAGAACCACTTCCTTTAACATGAGATAGTGAGCCATCAGTAGTCTTAATTGAACTCTTAGAAATAATAGGTGTAAAACTGAAAAACAGTTCCCTATTACCAGTCATGTGATCTGAAGCCCTAGAGTCAATGATCCAGGGTGAGGTAGCCTTGGTGGAAAGAAGGGCAGTAGGTAAAGAGTGGCTTGATTTACATGCTTCTTCTACTAGGGCTAGGTTCTCATCACTAGGCTTTGTGAATTTTCCAAATAGCCTGTGAAGTTCCTCCATTTGTTGTTTAGAAAAACCACTCGAACCACCACTAGTTGCTGCATTAGACTTTGATTCTCTAGGATCCCTATTGGTAGATGATCTCCAATCTGCTGGTTTGCCATGTAGCTTCTAGCATTGTTCCTTCAAGTGCCCTATCTTCTTGCAGTAATCACTCACAATTTTGCTTTTTTTGGTCTTAACTGAGTTCCGAGTGACAAGAGCAGAACCTTCTGTGGCAGTAGTTCCAGGCAGCATAAAAGACCTTCTACTCTCTTCCCTGCGTATGTCAGCAAAAACTTCTCGAAGTGATGGAAGAGGTTTGCTGCCCAAGATTCTGGATTTTTCTGCATCCCACTCTCTGTTGAGGCCATTAAGGAACTAAAAAATCCTTCTTTGTGCTATATTTTTTTTGTAGAGAGCAACATCAGTAGGTGTCTCCCATTCATGACTCTCGTATAGATCTATTTGCTGCCACAAACTAGTCAAAGTGTTGTAAAACACTATGACGAACATCCCATCTTGTTTTAGGTTGGCAGCTTTGCTGTCAATGCAAATAATTCTGAGACATTGTCACTGCTGGAATAGGTCTTCCGCATAGCATTCCAGATCTCACATGCTGTGTTGTAAAGAAGAAAATTAGTCCCAACTTCAGGGGACATGGTATTGATGAGCCAAGACATCACTTTTCCATTCTCTCGAGCCCATCTTTCAAAGTTTGGATCTACAGCAGAGGGTTGTGGAATGGTCCCTATGATGTAGCCGAGTTTGCCTCTCCCAACAAGAATAAGCTTGATAGATTGTGACCACTGAAGATAGTTGTGGCCAACAAGTCGATGGCATGTCACAGAGGCACCAGAAATGTATCCTCCACGCCGGCAGAAGTTTCTGTTGTAGATTGTTGCTCAATGGTTGTCGAAGAATGACCCATTTGAATTTGTTGAATTAGGATCGATTAGACTTATACCATATAGAGAAACAAAAAATTCTCTTTTCTGTATTTTTATTATGTTAAAGTTACAATATTTACAGCCTTATATAGACTTAGGAATAGGACTTTAAGTACAATTAGGAGTCCTACTTACATTAGACTAATCATACTTGCATTAGATTTACAACTCTTCTAGGTAGTAGACTTTAACTAAACTACTAATAATAGTTAAATGTAAATACTTACACGGAATTAATTTATAGTCTCTAGAATGGCTTTCTTTTTCTGGTATATACTTGTAACTGGTTAGTGGGGTGAAGAGTTGATTTAGGTGAATAATAAGGAGTGACATGAGTAATATTAGGTGAAGTATGTAGAGGTGTAGTGTTAGAAACAGGGGTATCATGTTTTAAAAAATTCTGAGGCTTCAGAAACAAAGAAGCAGTAGGTAAAGAAGGTAAAAAAAGAAGGAACATGACTGTTAGGAGACTGGAAATCATCCCAACACTCCCCCTGATTTTTAGTTTTAGGAAAATAAGGTATCTGTTCAAAAAAAGTGAGATCCAAAGAGACAAAAAACTTACGAGAAGGAGGGTGATAACATTTGTAGCCCTTCTTAAGTGAAGAATATCCAACGAAAACACACTGCAAAGCCCTAGGATCTATTTTGGAACTTGAAGGATCTGTGAATTTCAGAAAAACAGTACACCCAAACGTCTTTAAGGGAAGATTAGATGGCATAGGTTTAAAAGTAGGATAATTTTCTAAGAAAACATCTCTAGGAGTTCTGAAATGCAAGACTTTGCTAGGCATTCTATTGATAAGATATGTAGCTGTTAATAAGGCTTCCCCCACAAATAT
The DNA here is from genome assembly GCA_019671005.1 of Hibiscus mutabilis. NCBI lineage: Eukaryota > Viridiplantae > Streptophyta > Magnoliopsida > Malvales > Malvaceae > Hibiscus > Hibiscus mutabilis. The sequence goes on from CM033742.1 coordinate 29,952,803, forward strand.
TTTGTGTTAGGATGATCAATCAATGTGGATGTATTATACCATTTCATAAAACCTTGCAAATCAATAATCCAATTTGCTGCAGACTGGATAGAAACAAGAGCAGTCGACAAATTAAACATCTATATTACCTGTAGTTTTCACCATAGCCAAATTTCCTGCACCAGCAGGATTAAACTGACGAAACAGCTTGTAAAGCTCAGTGAGTTGCTGTTCAGTAAAGCTACTAGGGCCAACCTTTGGTGCTGCAGTAGGGTATGATGGCCTGGATATCTTGGCTGCTGTAGGTTTCCATATTGCTGGTATTTATCCTTGGAATGACCCACCTTTTTGCAAAAAAACACAGACTGGTTTTCCTCTCCTCATCACTGTATAAGAAGAAATTGGAGTAACCAGTGCAGAGGGCATCGCACTGGAAGCCGAAGAAATCGCCACTGAAATTTGCTATTAGGATCATATTTTAGACTAATACCATGTTAATGAATGCAGAAAATAAAAGCAGAATTGAAGTTTCTGCGTTAAAAGAAAAATAGAATTTTTTTTGTTATTGCTCAATGATTTTAATTACATCTCTTGATACAGACTTATATAGGCTCTAGGTCTTTTAGTACATTAAGAAGACCTTAAGATAACTTATAGTTCTAATCTACTAAGTTGATAGACTCTAAATACAATAAGGAGTCCTACTAAGGATAAAATCTAATCTATTAGGGAGATAAACTTTAAGTAGGATAATTACTATATTATTTACAAAAACTAAAATTTCTCTCGAATAACTCACATTATTCATCTTATTAGACTTCATTGTCCAATCAATTATTTTTGCATGACATAATTCTTCCCGATTCAGAGCATGCAAAAATATTCTATCTCCGTGAAGATAGTTAAAGTTTTATTATTTATGTAAATAATTCAGATAAAACATCATGGTTCACAGACAAATTGCATTTTAGGTAAAAGTGAGTTTTCTGGAAAAGAAGTTACTGAAAAAGGGTTTTACTGAAAACCTTAGTTTCTTTTCTCTGTTCTGTTGAATTAAAAGGGAAAATCAGACCTACTAAAATAAGCTGAGTTACAACAGTAGGGTCCTACTAGGATCTACAACAAAAGAGTTATACAAGAAGTTTAGTATTTTATCTAATCTAATATCTACCTTGTCTCTTAAGATAAATTTGATAAATACAAGTTTAGTACAATGTAAAAGTCCAAATAATTAAGATAAAACATCATGGTTCACATACAAATTGCATTTTAGGTAGAAGTGAGTTTTCTGGAAAAGAAAGTTACTGAAAAAGTGTTTTACTGAAAGAGAAAACCTTAGTTTCTTTTCTCTGTTCTGTTGAATTAAAAGGGAAAATCAGACCTACTAAAATAAGCTGAGTTACAACAGTAGAGTCCTACTAGGATTTACAACAAAAGAGTTATACAAGAAGTTTAGTATTTTATCTAATCTAATATCTACCTTGTCTCTTAAGATAAGTTTGATAAATACAAGTTTAATACAATGTAAAAGTCCAAGTCTACAGTACTCTATTTACACGTCTACTGCCTACGAAAAGCTAGTACGTCCAACAGATTAATTGATATAGATTCTGGAAATGTCTTTTGTCAAATATGAACATGTGCTGGAGCCTCTGGTTCATATATATTTTTTTCATTTTGGATGTTCAATACTTGTTAGTCTTAATCTTGGACTTCATTGTCCAATCAACTCTTTGTGCAGAACATAGTTCTTATCAGAGATCCAGAACATGCAAGAAGTTTTTATCCCCATTTTAATCTTGAAGATACTTCTAGTTTTAGAGATGTTGATGATCACAGGTAGTATGCTGATATAATGTCAATTTTTCTTTGTGACATATTCAAAATCCTAAATTATTCTGTTTAAAGCCTTATTTGTTCTTGAAAACACATTAATCAATGGACCTCTAACTGTTTGTCACATTATATAGCAAAAATGTTCTGAAGAGATTGTACTATGATTACTATTTCCATCGGCAAGAAATGTTGTGGCGGCAAAATGCTCTGAAGACCCTACCTGTGCTCCTGAATTCATCAAATATGCTAGCTTGTGGAGAAGATCTGGGCCTTATTCCCGCATGTGTTCATCCTGTATGTTTTCAACTTTTCCCATTCTCTACCTGGCTGTCCCCTACCTCTTCGCTTCCTATCATTTGAATATAATCATTCATGTAATTTTAATCCAAAATGCAGGTTATGCAAGAACTTGGCCTGATTGGCTTAAGTATTCAACGTATGCCCAATGAACCAGATCTTGAATTTGGTTTTCCTTCTCAGTACAGCTACATGACAGTAAGAACTAATATCACATTGATATGTATTGCACTTACCATATTCATATGCCAATCAGCTTTTCAAATTTTCCTGTCATGTGGCAGGGGAAATACTAGGATAGTTTATTTTTTGTAATTTTAAAAGTAATCTACTTTTGCTTAATGAAAGATATATGCCAAAGGTCGTGAAAAGTAGACCACTCATATCAACTATATGCTGAAAAACATGGCATGCTTGAATTAGCTTCATTGGACAGAACAGTGTCTGGGACATATCTTTCTGGTGAAATGAAAACCTCGTCTTACTCTAGTTGTATCAATTGTGGATAGAAACTTAGGGCTCCTATGCCTAAAACTATGGTGAAGTATATTAACACTAAAGAAAGTAGCACATTGTTTGCATAGTGATGGTATATGTCCTTGAGGCTTAATATTAGAAAGAGCCATTGAAGCTGTCTTTATGGTAAAAGAGGAAGCCTTGTACAAGGTCCCATGATTTGTGAGTTTTGTCCAACTTTATGTTGGATTTGTCCAGTTGGTCTAGCGTGATGAGGCGCTAGGTCCCTTAAACAACGTCTAGAGTTCAAATCTTGACATTGTAAATGGAACAAGTTGGGTTGGGAGAGTCTCCATAATAGATCTCTGCAGTACCCCAATTCGAATTAGTCTGCCAATGTGTAGGATACCGGATGGTTATACCAAAAAATGGTTGTTGGTTGTTCCTTTGATTTTAATTCAGTGATTTCTTACATGTGATCTATTGGCTTGATTATGATTTTAATTTCAACATGTAACTTCATTGATAACACGTGATAAAGAAATAATTTAATTGAACTCTAAAGAAATAATAGAAGGTAAACTTCATCAAAACATATGGTAGACCGATAGTATGAAATGAGGGGTAACACGTGATGTTTGTTCCCTAAAGCATGTAATATCTTGCACATTTTACCTAAGTTTTTCTTTTCTTATTTTTCCTGATCTCTAGCTTTAGTTGAACTCTAGTGGTTCCTTAATTTACTCCATGCATTTATATTGATTCTCAAAAAAGGAATAATTTAATTAAGAATTGAGTACAACAATATGTTTCCGGTATGTGCTCCATCATGTCATGACTGTTCCACCCTGCGTGCATGGTGGGAAGAAGATGAAGAGAGGCGGCGCCGGTTTTTCAACTCTGGGATGGGGTGTGATGGGCTACCGCCAGATCGATGTGTTCCAGATGTAGCATATTTCGTCATAAGGCAGCATGTTGAAGCTCCATCGATGTGGGCAATTTTCCCCCTTCAGGTTTGTGATAAAAAGTTTGTAGCAGCCTCTCGAAACTGCAGCTGATGCTGAACAAAATAAAATACATGTTTTTCACTTGTGGCATTTTAATTGCAAGCATTACAATGTCTGCGATAGAAGTGTCTAAAACTGTAGGTTCCATGATCAGGATTTGTTAGCTCTTAAAGAAGAGTACACGACTCGCCCAGCCACAGAGGAGACGATAAATGACCCTAAAAATCCAAAGCACTATTGGAGATACCGTACGTAACTCTTTTCGCCTGACGTCTCCTAAATTGGTTCATTATTACTCTACATTATTTAATTCAAGCAACTTCTCTGTCCAAATTTGATAATGGTGCTTTACTCGAAAGTGGTACACTTAAATACTTAATCCTGCTTCTAACTCAGGTGTTCATGTTACAATGGAATCCTTGTTGGAGGATGAAGAGCTTAAAGCCACCATCAAGGATCTCATAGAGGGGAGCGGGCGATCTTGTCCTCCTCTTGCTGAAGATGTAAAGCAACTAAGTCGAGAAACAGCAGCGATAGCTTTGTAGAAGCAGCAGCGCCATGTCAGTGACCCGGAAATGATTCTCAGATCATTTTTGCAGAAAGGAAGTGGTTGGAAGCATCATGTAAGCCCCCCTATTATATAACTAATAAGTATTGCATACAAAAGTGATGCTCTTGTGTTCCACTTAAAGACTGCCTTTGCTGGCGATGCATTGTTTACCCTTCAAAATAAAGACTGTTATTGTAAGTTCATCCATTACTTGGGAATCCCAGTTTACTAAATAAATGAAAAGGGAAGGCAATCTTGCCAATTGTGGAAGAAATTTATTTTTAAAAAGTAGATTTGGGTTCATGCAAGTTGTGTAATCCATGATTATATTTTTAAAAATTCATTATACTTGTTAGTTGACTGTTTAATGATAAATTATTTTAAATATTTGTGATTTTTGAAAATATATGTTTTTATACATTTCAAAATATAATCACATGGAAAGAAAATAAATTTTCAGTTTTTTTGGTTAAAGAAGTGAAAGTTATCGCCATGTTAATATATTTTTATTTTTCATGTTCGATTAATAATTGAACCAAACAAAAGAACATACGATGGAGCGGCGCCGGGAGAATGGAACGACGGTGGAAGCAAAGTCTGGAGCTAGGGCGGCTGGTGTGAAGGTGGGTGCGGCGGCTGGTAGTAGCAAAGTCAATGCTAGTCAAGCTGAAGATTGGTCGCTGTTTGTGGATAACCTAAGTAACCGTGTGTTAAGAGCGGCTTTGAGGGAACTTTTTAACTATTACGGTAAGGTGGTCAGAATCTTTATCCCTATAACGAACAAAAAAGCTAAGTACAGAGACTCGACCTTTGCTTTTGTCACTGTCTCGTGCCGGGTCGATATGGAGAGGGTGATTGAAAAAATGGATAAAACTCTAATTGATGGGAGATTAATTAGGGTTTCAAGAGCTCAGGTTTTCAACTCTGGTTCGACCGGAGCTGGTCGTACTGGTGTTTCATCTCAAAATGTGTCTCAAGAGTCCCCGGCTTCCAAAGTTAAGGTGAATCTTAATATCCCAGCAACGGGGAGGGTGGCTAATACGATGAACAAAACTTATAGGGATGCTTTATTAAGCAATCCCAATGCTGGTTTGGGTGGTTTGAACGTCCTTGATCACCCTATTGTGATTATTCAGGAGGATAATAAGGGTGGAATTTCAGCAGATGCAAGCATCTCGGTTATGGATAACGAGTGGATGAAATGTTGCATGGTTGGTTTAATGAAAAGCTCATTTGACATGGAGCTAGTTCAATAGGGTCTACGCCATGATGGTATTAAGGCGAAGGTCGTAAAATGCGGTGGTGAGTTCAACTCAGTTATTATTATGTTTGAATCGATCTCTGAATTGAAAAGGACCTGGGATTCTATGAATGAAGCTCTCGTTTTCTGGTTCGATCACATTGCTTCACTCTTACTAAATGGTGTTCCTCACCTTTTTGTTTGTGTTGACTTATTTGGGGTGCTTTTAACATGCTGGTTTGAAGATTTTTTCTCCAGTATTGATAATCGATGGGGGGTTTTGTTTGCACTAACCAGAGCACATTGAAAAAGAATTGTCTTGATAAGGTTAGGAAATTATGGTATCATTCTAGTGTTGATTTCGTGTTCTCTCCTGCAGTAGGCTCTTCTGGTGGACTTCTCTGTATGTGGAACACTGATTTTTTTAAGGCTTCTGATCGTTTTATTTCACCGAGATTCATTGTGCTGATTGGTGATTTACCGTCCAAGAATATGAAATGTGGGTTAGTGAATGTATATGGTCCGGCGGTGGATTCTGAAAAAAGTGAGTTCCTTAGCTGAGTTACTGGATTTTGTGAAAGGTTGGGAGATACCTTCTGGATTCTGAAGAAAAGCTTGGCTTTCCCTTTAATCAAGCTTTGGTTGATCTTTTTTGCTCTTTTGTGTTTGAAGCTGGTGTTAAGGATATTCCTCTTCAGGGAGGGAAGTTTACTTGGAGCAACAATAGGGACCCTCCCACCTTCGTCCGTTTAGATCGCTTCTTTCTCTCTGCAGATTTTGAACTTGCTTTTCCCGACATTTCTCAAAAGCTTCTGAAGAAATCGATTTCTGACCATAATGCTATTCTCTTATCTGAGTTTTCTTTTAATTGGGGTCCCAAACTCTTTAGGCGTTTCAATTTTTGGTGCGAGGAGGAGGGCTTCGATGTTTCGGTTGCTAATGCCTTAATTCAGTCTAAACGGAAAAATCCTCAGATCAGAATTGGTGGGTTGATTAAAGGGTTCAAACTGGTAATAAAGGAATGGTCTGGTAGAAATTGTAACAGTCCCAGTAAGGTCATTGCTTGCATTGAAAAGGAAATTTCTAACACTGAAAGTAAAATCCAGCAAGGGGACTTCGATCCAAATTTGATCAAAAGGCTTGTGGAGTTAAAGGCATGTTTGTGGAAGGAGTATCGTAAAGAAGAAAGTGTGTGGCTTCAAAAATCAAGATTGATGTGGTTTAGTGAAGGGGATAAAAATGCGCGGTTTTCCATTTTTCTGCTTTGACCAGAAGAAGGGTTAATGCTATTGGCAGTTTAAAATGTGATGGTAGGGTGATTTCGGATCCGGTACAGGTTAAAGATCATGTTTTTGACTTTTTCTCCAAAGCTTATAATAAGAAGAACTCATTGGATTTGTTAGATATGCATATGAACTTTAAGAGTATCAGTGATGATCAAGCTAGACTCCTGCAAGGAGCTTTTTCTGAGGGTGAGGTTTGGGATGCTCTCTCTTTTGCTGATAGTAACCGTGCTCCGGGGCCATACGGTTTCAACTTAGTTTTCTTCAAAAAAAAATTGGCCTCAACTGAAAGATGATATTATGCGATTCTTTGACGATTTCTTCCGTGGACGTGACTGGGAAGTTGGGACAAATCATTCGTTTATAACTCTTATTCCAAAATTGGTGAACCCCTAGTCTCTTTTGGACTTCTGACCAATTAGCTTGGTAGGCGGAGTGTATAAAATCCTTTCAAAAGTCCTAACTCGGAGATTTTGCTCCTGCATTGGTAGTGTTATTAGGGAGTCGCAGTTCGCTTTTATATCAGGGAAACAGATTTTGGATTGCTCTCTCATTGCCAATGAGACCATTGATTTCATCTCAAAATCTGGTAGAGGCGGAGTGGCTTTTAAAATAGATTTTCAGAAAGCATACGACATGGTATGTTGGAACTTTTTGATCAGGATTATAAAAGCTTGTGGCTTTGGAGAAAAATGGTGCAGCTGGATCTTAAAGTGTATATCTTCTGCAAAAATATCGATTTTGGTTAATGGTTCCCCCACTGATTCCTTTGATTTCTCGAGAGGGTTGAGGCAGGGGTGCTCCTTGTCTCCTCTGCTATTCAATTTTGTTGGTGAAGCACTTAATCTGATGTTACTGAAAGTTGTGGATCTGGGTTTATTTTCTGTTTTTTCTGTGGGACGGAACGAGGCTGCTGTTGATATTTCCCACCTTCAGTTCGCAGACGATCTCCTCATTTTCTGTGGTGATTTTGAGATACAAGTTCGGAATGTCAAACGTGTCCTTAGAGTTTTTGGGCTAGCTTCGGGACTTAAATTTAAAAAAGAGCAAATTAATGTGGACAATTCTGTGCTGCAAAATTGGGCTGCGACAATTGGTTGCTTGGTAGACAGTTTTCCCTCTAGCTATTTTGGGCTACCTCCTGGAGCGAAACGTAATTCGGCTGCCATTTGGGAGCCGGTTATTTCCAAGTTCACCAAAAGATTGGAAGGTTGGAAACCTAAACTTTTATCCTATGGTGGTAGATTAACTCTTATAAAATTCATCTTGACTAATTTGCCTGTGTATTTCGTATGCCTGTTTCTGTATCTGACCGTTTGAGTAAGTTGATGTCCAAATTCCTTTGGGGTGGTGACTCTGACAAGTCAAAAATTCACGGGGTTCGTTAGGATCTATTATGCAATTCTTTTTGTGATGGGGGCCTTGGCATTGCTAATTTGGAACTTACCAATAGAGCTCTTCTTAGCAAATGGGTCTGGAGGGTTTGGTAATGAACAGACGAGTCTTTGGAGAAATGTGGCGTCTAGCAAAATTCCTGGTAGTGGTTCCGGTTTGTTGCCTGCAAAAAGTTCTAATCGTTATGTCTCTTGAATCTGGAATGGTATCCTCAATTCCTTTCATAGGGACAACAGTTTTGGCGAGTGTTGTAGATCTAATCTTTCCCTGCAAGTTGGTGATGGGAAACATATCTCGTTCTGGGATGATGTGTGGTTGGGTGAGCTTCCCTTGAAAATCTTGTACCCTTGCTTTTATGCGCTGGCTTTGAATACAGAAGGCATGGTTGCTGATTTTGGTCATAAAAAACAATATAGGTTGGGTTTGGAATATTCCCTTGCGTAGGGGGTTATTTGATCGCGAACTACTAAATTGGAATGAGTTCTTGAATAGGCTAAAATCATTTAAGTCTAGTGATTTGAAGCCCGATTGGGTTCGTTGGATGGGGATGTATGATGGTTCTTTCTCAGTTAAGTCCTTAAAAACTCTTGTAAATGGCCCTGTACCGTCGAATAAATTTTGGAAGGACTTTGTATGGTTGGGGTTTGCTTCCCCAAAGGTGGAACTTTTTGTTTGGTTGGTTATGAGAGAGCGGGTGCTGGTCAGAGTGGAACTATCCAAAAGGGGAGTTACTTCGGTTCCTAATAACTTGTGCCCCTTTTGCTTAATCTATCCTGAAACTGTTGATCATTTATTTTTTTCGTGTTGGTTTAGTTTGAAGATATGGATATCAATTTGCTCTTGGCAGGGGTCCTCTACTATACTCCCAAAGGATCCTAGAATTTTTATGGAAGCTTGGAGTGGCGTCTGTGCTCCCTTGGTTAGTGAGGTATGGTAGTTTCTTCCTTCTCTAGTTATATGGACTATATGGCTGTTTAGAAACGACCTAATTTTTAACGGCAAGATTATGGACCGGTTACAACTGATCTTTACTATAAAGTATCGCTTAGCTTCATGGATTAAAGCAAAATTTTGGGATTGTTCTCTCCCTTTGGAGAACATTGTGGCTGACCCCCTTCTGGCTAAAAATATTTGTCTGCTGGCTGCTAAAAATCCTGTGTTGCCTTGTTGGGCACCTCCCCCGGTGGGTTATGTTAAATGGAATGTTGATGGGGCTGTGTTGAGCCTTGGGGATAAAGGTGGTGTGGGTGGGGTGTTAAGGGATTCGGAGGGTGTCATTTTGGATCAATTCTCGAAATACTGTGTGGGTGGTCCTCCTGCATTAATCAAACTTCGTGCTATTAGAATTGGTCTGAATAAATATCTAGGCTCGGATCTGCAAGAGAATTTTAGGCTCATTATCGAGTCTGACTGCAAAGTGGTGGTCGACTGATTATCTGCTGTGGTAGATCCTCGTGGGAATGTCGTGAGCTTGGTTTCGGAGGTGGTAGAGGTTATTAGGGATAGAGGAATGGCAATTCGTTGGATTCCCTGTAGCTGTAACTCGTTTGCAGACCCTCTTGCTAAGTCTGGTGTTGGGTGATTGGAGTTTCCCTGTTACTACTGGCTTGGCAATTGCTTTGCTGCTGTTTTGGATGTATGGGTGTATATATCCAATCTGGTCTCATTTCCTTTTCCTTTATGTAATTTGATCTGATGTATGTATTTTGGTTAGTAATAAAACATGGGCACTCTTTTCGGTGGAGATGGTTTTTAATGAGGCTCAATCTTCTTATAAAAAATGTTTTTATTTTTCTACCTTTTAATTTTTCATTTTTTTACTTTACAGTAAAATCTATATCATAATTGGTAATTATTTTTATACATTGATGGTGAAAAAATGGGATTCAATTTTAAATTTAGGTATACGAGTTTATATTTTAGGAATTGTGGTTAAAATTTTGAGTTTATATATTAAAATTTAAATTCTTAATTATATTATCTTAAAACTTAAACCCTAACATTTGAACCCTAAATTTTAATCTTAAACCTAAAGTTCTGATCACAACCTTTAAATTCTAAATCTCTAAATATAAACCCCTAAACTCTAAAGCCTAAATTAAATATCTAAATTTTAGCACGAAGGTGTTTGTAAATATTTTTTATTGAATATAAATCTATACTAAAATATATAAAATATAATTTTAACATTATTTGTTAATAAATTATTTAAAAATATTTAATTTTATAGAACCGGTAACAAAAAATATATTTTTAAGAAACTATGATTTAAGAAAAGAAATCAAACAAAATAGGTGCTCCAGTTTCGGCAAACTTTGAGTCTTTAGGAATGTACTTTGGGCACATTCTGAGACTTTAAGGCAAGTGGATTTTTGGCTTTACTCGAAAGCTTGTAAGATTCCGTTTTAGTGGCAGAATTATGGACAGTCTATTTGGAATTGGATAATTTGAAATTGGTGTGGGTAATCTACAACGAGTCGACTGCACTTGACGGAAATACAATAGTGAATATGATTTTTGAGCTGTTATGAAATGACTGGAAAGTGGAGATTTTACACATTCCTCAGGGATGGTCGATTCTCTGACTCGAGTAGCTCGTGATATTCTAACGGAAGAAACTTTGATGCACAATAAGATTGGAAGTTTTGTTCTGACTAATCTGGATCGACCCCAATCGCACAAATAATTTTGGTGGGTGAGTCTCCCAGCAAAATTTTTTGCATACACAATACCTCGAATTCGATATATACTTAAGTGATACCAAGCTGTTTACCACTTGGATCAACCGTTGTGTCATATACTGAAATATTTTGCAAACAAATAGTTTAAGGAATGAAGTATGAGACAAACTACGTCACTTAGATATATCTGTATGTATCGTAAGGAATGAAGTGAGACAAACTATCGTAAGACTAAGTTATGGTTCATAGTTATGAAGAAAAAGATCTATAAATCCTAAATAAATATTTATAGATGTTTGAACCAAGGATCTATTCTTTTTGGGATCCCCATGCTTCCACCCTTTTCCCATTTTCCTGGGTCCCTCTAGAATGTCTATTTTCAATTTTTCATCCTAGTTCTTTCCATATTTGATGATCACATCCAGAGTTTCGAACAGGTTCTATTCTACTTGCATCTTCTCTTCTTTTGTCTCCTCAATCCCTCATCATCTTTGTTTTAAATCAAAGCTTTCAACGTAAGATCGACCATCTCTGAACATATCATTTCTTATAAAGAAGGATTAAAACGCTAATGAGATGTTTAAAGGAGAAGGGGAGTGGTAAAGAATGATTTAAATAGGTACAAGAAATTGTTTCAATTAAGTATAATTTATATTTTATGAAATTAAAAAGAAATCTTCTATAATTTTGAGTGAAAAAAGATTAAAAATTTATAATTACTTGAAATTTGAATGTATGACAACAAATCTTTCTGTATAAACTTTTTACCTTTCCATAATTATTTGTTAATATAATTTTTATATAAAAGATATTGTTTTATTTTTAATGTATGTTTTAAAATATAAATTAACTTTAATTTAATCAATTAAAATTCGAGATCTTGATAAACATATCAGCATACTATTTGAGCCAAATCAGGGATGGAAACCGAAGCCTTGCCACCCATTGAGATGAGATGAGCATTACTCTGTTTCATGTGTTCTCCAATTGTATTAATATTCTTAGCACTCCGCAGGATGTGCCATTTCACCCATTGAGACGGCCAACGAGATGCCGGTAACCCTGTCCCTCCTACCGCACAACAGTTCGACCATGTATACCAGTGTTCCCACCATCTTCAATCTACAAGTACCTCTTCTGGTTAAAATCATAAACCGTAACGGGTAAAATCCTAAATAAATATTTATAGATGTTTGAACCAAGGATCTATTCTTTTTGGGATCCCCATGCTTCCACCCTTTTCCCATTTTCCTGGGTCCCTCTAGAATGTCTATTTTCAATTTTTCATCCTAGTTCTTTCCATATTTGATGATCACATCCAGAGTTTCGAACAGGTTCTATTCTACTTGCATCTTCTCTTCTTTTGTCTCCTCAATCCCTCATCATCTTTGTTTTAAATCAAAGCTTTCAACGTAAGATCGACCATCTCTGAACATATCATTTCTTATAAAGAAGGATTAAAACGCTAATGAGATGTTTAAAGGAGAAGGGGAGTGGTAAAGAATGATTTAAATAGGTACAAGAAATTGTTTCAATTAAGTATAATTTATATTTTATGAAATTAAAAAGAAATCTTCTATAATTTTGAGTGAAAAAAGATTAAAAATTTATAATTACTTGAAATTTGAATGTATGACAACAAATCTTTCTGTATAAACTTTTACCTTTCCATAATTATTTGTTAATATAATTTTTATATAAAAGATATTGTTTTATTTTTAATGTATGTTTTAAAATATAAATTAACTTTAATTTAATCAATTAAAATTCGAGATCTTGATAAACATATCAGCATACTATTTGAGCCAAATCAGGGATGGAAACCGAAGCCTTGCCACCCATTGAGATGAGATGAGCATTACTCTGTTTCATGTGTTCTCCAATTGTATTAATATTCTTAGCACTCCGCAGGATGTGCCATTTCACCCATTGAGACGGCCAACGAGATGCCGGTAACCCTGTCCCTCCTACCGTACAACAGTTCGACCATGTATACCAGTGTTCCCACCATCTTCAATCTACAAGTACCTCTTCTGGTTAAAATCATAAACCGTAACGGGTAGAAGAAAATAATACCATGTAGGGTTAATCTGGGCCATGCTATAACAATCAGCTGCAACATTTCTTAGCCGAAACATCCAAAATCACTTTCCATTTTAACAACCATTAGCTAAACCAGTCAGCAGAGTGAAAAAGTTGCTTCTTCTAGCAATCCTAATCTCCGGTAACAAATTGCCTCACATGTTACAGACTACTCTGCTGCAGTTAGTAGTTCTAATAATTAAACAAAAAACGAAACCCGAATCTAAAACTTGCACACTTTATTTATCCAAGCCATCTATGGCACGCCTAATTTGGGAAAAGCAAACACCCTTTTGCAAATACTAAATCCCCTACTTATCTAGCTTATCAAAAGAGAACACTAATAGAGTCATCCTACCATCAAAATCTAGCAATACATAGCCACCAGATCAGATCACAAGCGCATTATCAATTACAAATGCCCTCCAGCACAATATCATACCGTGCAAGATGTTAAAACATTGAACGAGACCGCATGGCTATAAAATCAAACTATCAAACTCTTGGATGGAATTATGAAAGTAGTAGAATTTTCAACACTAGTAGCCCATAATGCCACTTGATGTATATTCCAGAGTTGACTCCAGATATATCTTAGTAGAGTTTTAAGCACCTAAAAGTTATATCTTAGTAGAGTTTTAAGCACCTAAAAGTTCAAAAGGATCACTATTTGTTATATTCTAAAGCTATTGTTGAGTTACTTGAGGAGAGGAGATATTTTTCTGTTCTCACCCATTTGGAACATAAGCAGAGCATTTTCTCATCACAGCTACAATATGAACCAAAGATACAATCCCAGATATATTTACCCAGGCAAAACCTTAAACAAATGATTGACCGTGCTTACCTCTTAGGTCCTTCTTACAGAAGTTCATTCAACTATCTAGAGAATTAGAAGCATTAACAAAAAAATTTAAAGAGGGGAACATCATACAACTATGGTACATCGAACAACATACATTTCACACGATAAGATCACATGCAAATTACCAAAGTAAACAATCATGATCAATTACAAGGTTAAACTTAGGTGACCGTGCTTCTACAACTCTTGTTTTGTTTTGTTTTTTGAGCTTCCAGTAACAACGCACTCAACTCTTTTGAATTGAAATAACTAGTTCTGATGCTAAGTTGTTATGGATCGAGTCACTAGATGATTCATGACTTTGATTGATAAACCTTACCAATCAAATTCCTACCTAGTGAATAACCTATAATTAGATAGTATATGGAACTCGTCAAAGGGAGCTCCTAACCTTAGACTTGTTAGGAAGAGAGAGTCTTAAACCTATATGAATTGGAATAATTATTACCAAGAATTGTCCCCTTAGAGGTTAGATAGGGTTTTATTCTTGTAGAATAAGAAACTATAATTAAGAAAACTAAAATGAACTCTTAATTGAAATGAAGTATTTGCTAAATAGATTATACTAATTAGAAGTATTACTAATATAAACTTATTAGCCTTGTTTACCTCTTGGGCGTCTTCGACTTCTGTCTTGCCCACAAAGGCAACTGTAACACTTCACAACAAAATAGAAATGAATATAATTTAATTGACTGCCTTCTTTTTTCTAAGATTTAATATTTCAGCCAGAAATGCCAGAGAAAGAAAACCGAAGATAATATGTTTAAACAGTCTGCCAACAAATTCTACATTATTCATTGATCAGAAATGCTGAGTGTTCTGCTTAGCACTAAGATTTATGCCATTCAATAACAATAGAAAAAAGTTACAGATGCTGTGAAATTTCAGAAATCCAGCCAATGTTCATTAGGACAAGTACAACTTACCTCTACATGACACTGAACTAAGAAAAACAGATGATCAACACATAAGAGAATTTGGAAACTCAAGAACCTCAATATACCCATTGTAACAAACAAAGACATTGGCCATCTTTTTTCCCCCACCTCAAGCTCAAAATTTAGTCATTTAGCCTCAAAACCACCTTATTGGCTGAAAGACATCCCGGGCAAGCAGACTCTAGTATGTTGAGATGATTCCCAGTAACAATTGCCACAAAGAAATCCAGATTAACTTAATACCGGCAGAAAGAAGTAATTGCAAGCGTGATAAGCCTAAGAACATATTGTTGCATAAAGTGACCTCAGGATTAAATCCATCACCAGAAGCAGACTGAGAAAATAGACTGCAACTGACAACTTACTTGCAGACCTAGGAGTCAGCAGAACTGACACTGCAACAATGACTCAATATACTTTACCTACCAGCTCAAGATGAAATTCAGAAAGTGAAGTTCATTTCCTATCACCAGCACCCCCTCAGGATCACTTAAAAAAGCCAGAAATAGGAATAACTACCCACCAAGATTCTACACGATGAAAAGGGATAACTAAAATAAAGAAGAATAATGGAATGATGAACATGGGGTGTCAATAATTACCAAAGTTTTTGATCAATCATCCCCAGTTGGAAATAATGCAAGAACCTTCCTTCCACCATTCGCATTGGCAGATTCCAAATCTTCCACATAACTACTGGGAGCTTGATTATGCACGGGCCTATGCATTGGTTGCTGCGTCTGCCTGGCTAAGAAAGGATGCTCGAATGGACTATTTGGAGATGACCCGAAATGCCCCATTTGTGGCCTATGATACTGAGACTGCAAATGAGGATGTCCTACCGCGGCTGCCACCATTTGCTGTTGCTGGTGATGCTGCAGAGCCGGCACTGGCACGAAGGGTAAGAAATGCTCTGAATTAGCCCTTTCAGGATGAAGAAAGTGTGGTGGAACCGGTGAGCTTGCAAACAAATGATCCGTCGCTGGATCAGCCGAGGCCCCAGATCCGCCATTGGCACCGCCTCCACTACCACCAGATAAGCCTTGCATTCTCTTCAAATAAAGGCGATATTTCTGCAAATGACTGGCAACGTTTTCTCTCGTCAAACCATCAACACTCATCAACTGCATTATGGTCTTGGGGACAGCGTTCTTGATCCCCAAATGAGCCACGGCTTCAACGAATCTCTTGTGGAGCTGTGGGGTCCACACGAGGCGAGGCCGCTTGAGAGTGCGTGCAGGCTCATCTCCGGCTGCCCCGGATCCCAAGTCCCCAGAATCGGCGGCGAATTCAGATAAGGAGGGTTGAGAAGGAGGGTGCAGAGCTGAGGAAGGCGGCGGCTGGGCATGGTTGGGGTTACGAATGTCGAAGGCGAGAGCAAGATCGGGAGTAATTAGGGATTGGGAAAGAGGCATAAGCTCTTCAGGAGACGGCAGCTCTTCCTCCCATCTGGAGAACCAATTTGAGTCTTCTTCCCTCATGATTATTCGAAAAGGAGTAACAATTAACGGAAACCCAAATCGGAGCAACAAATCCAAAGCCTCTTGAGTCTTGACTCAGCTCACTGCACCAACAAACAAACAAAAGAAAAGAGATGATGGAACTGAATTACATATTTGTAGAATTAGGAAGAAAGAAGAAAAAGAGATGATGGAACTGAATTACATATTTGTAGAATTAGGAAGAAAGAAGATGAAGGGCAAATATCACGTAACAAAGCAAAATCAGGTCGAGAGCGAAAGACAGACAGTGGAGGGAGGTGGATCTTTGTTTTCTTCTCTTCCACATATCCAACACAAAACCAATAATGTAACCATTCCTAAAATAAAAAATGGTAAGCTACACAAGTAGTTTGGATTCTTGCATTCTCATCATCAAATTTTTAAAACTTATAATATGGTCAACAAATATTTAATTTATTTTCATTACGGTCACTTTATTAACTGATGTCTCCCAATTCTTTCTTTCTCCTTCTTTTTCATGACTAATAAATATGGATACTAAAAAGGGTCGATATTTTTATTCGTACAATACATTCTATCTAATATGCTTCTAAAACTGAATCAAGAGGCTCTAGGAATCGATTATACTCGAATGAAACATTCCAAACCATCTTCGCAAGCTTGTCTACTAATGTATTAACCTCCGGATTAATCCAACAAAATTTGACCTTAAAAGTCTTTAGAGATTTAAATTTTGTTTTAAGATAAAAATGTTAAAAAATTTAAAATTAAAAAATATATATTAAAAGTATCGAGTCGGTTACCCGGTTACAAAAATTAATTGGCCTAGACATGGCCCGACTACTCGGGAAAAATCACGGGTCGAGTAACCGGCCCGGACGGGGTTTTTTTATATAGAAAATACCTATTTTTTAAGGTTCGGGTAGGCGGCTCAATGACCGGGTCACTCGAGTCAGGTATTTTTGAACACCTTTAGTTGATCTAGCATAATAAAGACTGCCTCATCCAAAAATCTAAGCATACCGGTACACGTTTTCGCCACTGGAATTTTGATGGAACAGGGGTACCGATATGCCCTTTAAAAGTGGCTTAATTCCAACCGTTAAGACATAGGGTACCTGATAAACCTATATTTGATTTTGATATAATAAGGACTAATTTGTAAAAGAAATAAATTTTTAAGGTACTCAATTTACTCACTAAAATAACAGTCATTCGAACTTAAATATTTTCTATGTGTTTTGGTACTCAAAATTAGCCAATTTGGTAACTGAGTACCGGTATTGCCAATGGCGTACCGGTATAGGTTTTTCGCTACTGGAAACAATATTGTGCATAATGGCTAAAGGGTACCGGTACAGCCTTGCGCGTACCGATACGAGTTTTTGAAACTAGAAACCAAATTGAGTTTGAGTATCTGTACAGCCGGTACAAATGTTAAAGATTTTCTAAATATTTTCATTAAATGATTCGAATGTTGTCTTATCATTTTCTTGGAACCATAATTTTAAAAGTTTGTTAATGCGTACCGATACAGCTAGCCTTGTACCGATATGATATTTTAACCAAATGTTCCAAGGATTCCAGTGAGCAAAATAAGTATCGGTACGATAGGACTTGTACCGATACCCTTCGTAAAACCTTCACTCCGTATTGATACGCCCTTTCGCGTACTGGTACCCCTTTGTTGCAACGGCTCTTTCTTCTTATGGTAAGTACCGATATGACTACACGTGTACCAATACCTACTGTTGTCAGACATTATTTATTGCAGGAAAAATGCAGCTCAACGACTCTATTGAATATCCCAACCACCCAAATGGCTAGAAATGAATGAAAGAGTATAAAATTAAATCTCAAAAGCTTCTTCAACAATAATTCAACAATTCTAAAGCATTCAAGCATATATCCAACATCCTTGAGCTCAAATTGTCAAATCTTGTAAACCCACTTGAGTGTTCTTCATTGTAATCTTTTTATTCAAGTATGTGGGGTTAGAATAAACCTTATTTGTACAAACAAACTACCTTGTAAGGTTTTTTTTTTCTGAGTTTGCTTATTTGTATTCATCCTTTAGGGGGAAAAAGACCACTAGACTTTGGGGTATAAGTCTAGGTTGTGAGGTTTTCTTCTTTAACCAAAAAGGAAAGACAAATTTAGTGAATTTGTAAAAATTCTTAGTGTGGAAAGGTAAAATAGTGGATGGAAACCTTATTGAGATGGTTGAACCACTATAAATATTTTGTCTCATTTTTATTGCTTTAGCAATTAGCTTCCACCAATTTTTTATTTGTCAATTCATCCCTTCTTGACCATTTCCATTGATTGTTTATCTCAACAATTGATATCAGAACTACACTCATTTGAAGGCTTCATATCCTTTTGAGTAAATCCAATCGGTGTACAATCAATCTACAAGTCAAGTCATGGCTTCTACTTCAAATGCATGTTTTGTTGCAATGTCATGTTTGATTCAAATCGTTGCAAAATCATTGACATTGCATCACATAAAATTGTGCTTATTGGTCACAGAATATGAAACATTTACATGGTGCATCTAGATGACATTTTTATTTCAAATGTATGTTTTGTTGCAAAATATGAGCATGATTCATCGTTGTGACATAGAAAATTAGGACATACAAGCATGAGTATTTTGGAAAAATTAATTTCGAATGATCTAGTAAAAGGTTTGCCTAAAATCAAGTTTTCTCTTGAAAAATTTGTGATGCATGTGCTAAAGACAAACATAAAAGAGTTTCTTTTAAATACATTAATGATGTATCAACAAGTACAATTTTACTATTGATCCATATAGATCTTTTAGGCCCTATTAGAACTATGAGCTTGGGTGAAAAACAATATGCATTTGTTCTTGTTGATGATTACTCTAGATTTACTTGAGTTCGCTTTTTAAGTACCAAAGATGAGGCTTTAGAAAAATTCATCTCGTTTTCAAAAGCAAACCAAAATGATGTTGGTTACTCCATTTCTCATGTTAGGAGTGACAATGGAACCGAATTTCAAAATCTTGGTTTTAAAGAGTTTTGCAACTCAAATAGAATTAACCATAATTTTTCGGCTCATCGCACACCTCAAAAAATGGGGTTGTTGAGAGAAAAAATAGAACTTTAGAAGAAATGGCTAGAATCATGATTTGTGAAAATAATTTACCTGAGTATTTTTTGGCAGAAGCCACAAATACCACTTGTTATATTGTCAACCGTGTAATGATTAGGCCACTTTTGAAGAAAACAACTTATGAACTTTTCAAAAATAAAAAGCCTAGCATTAGCTATTTTCATCCTTTTGGATGTAAATGTTTTATTTTAAACAATGGAAAAGACAATTTAGGCAAGTTTGATGCAAAAAGTGATGAAGCAATTTTTTAGGTTACTCTTTAAACTCTAAATCCTATCAAGTATTTAACAAAAGAACTTTAGTAGTTGAAGAGTCAATTCATGTTATTTTCGATGATAACCTCCTTTTGAGGAATGATACTTGTGATGATGATGATGTAGGAATTTTGGATGCCAATATGATGGAGGGCAATCATCAAAGGTAGATGAAGTTCCATCAAAAAAAGAACTACAAGGTCCACCTCTAGAAGTCTTGAAGGACATGTCACTAAAGGAAAGGGAGGTCACATACCCAAGGGAGTTCAACTATGTCAAAGGTGGTGAGATTTTGGGTGTCCGTCCAAAGAGGTAACCATTAGATCCTCTATTAGAAATACATATAATCATGTTGCATTTATCTCATGCATAAAGCTTAAAAATATCAAAGAAGCATTAAATGGTGATTATTGGATATTGGCTATGCAAGAAGAGTTAAATCAATTTGAGAGGAGTCAAGTTTGGACATTAGTTGATAGGCCTAGTAATAAATCTACTATAGGTACTAAATGAGTTTTTAGAAACAAACTAGATGGGACTGACAACATAGTGAGAAACAAGGCTAAACGTGTTGCTCAAGGTTACACTTAAGAAGAATAAATCAATTTTGATGAAACCTATCCACCCGTAGCTAGAATGGAAGCTATTAGGATGTTGCTTGCATTTGCATGTTATCATGAAATCAAGCTTTTTCAAATGGATGTTAAAAGTGCTTTTCTAAATGGTTTTATAAATGAAGAAGTGTATGTAGAATAACCACCTAGTTTTGAAGATCTAAAATATCCAAACCATGTTTTAAAACTTTCAAAAGCTTTATATGATTTGAAACAAGCTTCTAGAGCTTGGTATGAAAGTTTGTCAAATTTTATAATAGAAAAAGGTTTTGAAAAAATGAAGGTTGATACTACACTTTTATAAAAAGAAAAGGCAAGGATATTTTAGTAGTACAAATTTATGTTGATGATATTATTTTTGGTTCTACTAATGAATCTCTTTGCCAAGATTTTGCTAAGTTGATGATATTATTTTTGGTTCTATTAAGATTTTACTAAGAGAAAGCAAGGATATTTGAAATTAGCATGATGGAGGAGATCTCATTCTTTTAGGGACTCTAAATCAAACAAAGGAAAGATGACAACTTCATCAATCAAGCAAAGTACATCAAAGATATGCTCAAGAAGTTTGGCTTAGAGAATGTGAAGCCTCAAGCCACTCCAATGAGCTCATCTACAAAGCTTGACAAAGATGAAGGAGGTAAATGTGTTGATCTTAAGCTTTATAGATCTATGATAGGTTCTTTGCTTTATCTTACTGTAGTAGACCGAATATCATGTTTAGTGTTTGCTTGTGTTCTAGATTTCAAGCTAGTCCTAGATAATTACATCTATAAGCCATTAAGAGAATCTTTAGATACCTTAGAGACAAACCTTGTTTAGGCCCTTGGTATCCTAGAGACTCATTCTTTAGTTTGCATACTTATTCAGATGCAAATTATGGAGGTTGTACGGTAGATAAAAAGAGTACCTCTTGTACTTGTCAATTCCTAGGTAACATGTTAATCTCATGGTTTTCTAAGAAGCAAAATAGCGTAGCGCTATCTACCACCAAGGAGGAATATATTTTGGCTGGTAGTTGTTGTGCTCAAGTCTTTTGGATGAAGCAACAACTCTTAGACTATGGAACTGATGTAGGTACCATCCCTCTAAAGTATGATAATACTAGTGCTATTTGTCTCACTAAAAAATCCCATCTAACATTCTAGAACCAAGCATATAGAAATAAGACATAATTTCATTAGAGATCATGTCTTGAAAAATGATGTTGTTCTAGAGTATGTAGATACCTTGCACCAATTAGCGGATATCTTTACCAAACCTTTGGATAAAGAGAGTTTTTGGACTCTTAGGAGAGAGTTAGGGCTTACTAGCATTGCTTGAACCTTAAAGCCTTTGTTTTGATCTTAATCTTGCTTGAATTTGTATGATCTTCATGTTTGTGTAATTTTCTCCTTATATGCATCTATTCATGTTGTTAGGGGGTATGTATTTGTTTTTTCCCACACATGTTGCTCACATATCACAATCATGCATTTCGATTCGAGTAAAATTGAATTTTTAGGTCATTTGCAGCCAAAATTGTCAATTTTGGTAAGAGGGTATCGGTATGGGGGTAGCTGTACCGATACGGGTTATTAGAGGCAGTGTTTCGATACAGACTCGTCTGTACCGGTACGGGTTGAGGATCGATACAGTATATATTTGTATCGGTACACACTATTCTGGTACGTATTTTAGTTATACCGATACACGTGCGCTGGAGCCATTAAATAGGTTATCCTATTTCAAATCAAAGTGTATCTCTTTTTATTAAAAAACATAGCCGAATTCCCCCTATAAAAACCCTCTAGATCTTTAGTTTTTTCACTAAATTTCTTAAAATCTTTTAGGGCAGTTTACTCTAAACGTCAAACACACTATTCATCCATTCAAACCCAAGCTTTGATCATCAACTTGTATAGTCTTTAGGTTTAAATTTTGTATATTTAGGATGTATATATCCATGTTTTCAAAGTTTTTACAAAAACGTTTTTAAAACTGAAAATTTTTTATTCGAATATATATTTATACTCGTATATTTTATTTTACAGTTTTCAAGTTCTAAAGTTATCAAAAAAAATTCTTTATAATTGTATATGGTTTTAAATTATACAATATAGATTTTTATCCTACCTTGATTATTGGATTGAGTTATTGGATTGAATTTGATATGTTTGTATACATATGTTTTTGTGGTTTGAATTTTGTAGGTTTTTACCAAAATCCTTTACCATGCCTCCTAAAAAGCGATCTAGAAAAGACCTTAGTGCTAGTTCTTCCAATCTTGGTAACAATGGTACCAAACCTAACTTTAACCAACTTTTTATCCTTTGTTTTAATGAACCGGATTATCCCGAAGCTAGGGAATATTTCAAACAATTTCAAAATCCATCGTGAACGTGTTGTTAATTTTCTTTATATGTGCTCCGATGAGTTTAAGTTCAAATATCTTGATTTAATGAAGGAATGGAAATTTGTGAATTTTCTAAATATCCCTGCATTCTTTATAAAAACCTTGTTCGTATTTTTTACTCAAATGCCTAGTGTATTTTAAATCAAGAGAAAATCGAAATCATTGTCATTAAATCCTATCTTATGGGAAAAACTTTTACACTTGATTCAAAAAAACTAGCCAATCTTTTGGGGATGCAAGACAATGGTATAGGTGATGAAAGATCTTTTCCTACTACCTATAGTGGCTCAGTGACCGTTCTCGATGCCCATGAGCGTTTCCTTCACCTTCTCATCACTAAGTGGTTTCGACCATCCGGTGGCAAGTGGTCCATTATTCGTATGGTGGATGACTTTTGGCTTCATTGCTTTCGTGAGAGGAAATGCCCAAACCTAACCCAATTATGTTTGCCGAGATGGTCCATATTGTCAACAACATCATACCACCCTCGTCACTCTTTCACCTATGGAACCGTTCTTAGCTTCATTTTCCACAAGCTCAACATTGATTTCTCTCTTGACCTTAGAGTTCCCTTTACCGACCCTATTGGTGATAAATCTCTCCAACGAGCTAAGTTCACCTTTTTCAATGGAGAATGGATTCACAATACGGATCTTCCCGGTGATGCCCCCATTGATGTTGATCCAGTTGAGAATGTTCTAGTTGCTCCGCATTCCCTTGATGCTCTCATGGCCTACCTTGACGGGAAGTTTGCCACCTTGGATGCAAGGTTCGACTCCATGGATGCTCGTTTGGCTTCTGTTGAGCATCGTATGTCTTCTATGGATATGACTCTTACCACTTTTCATTTTGAATGACGTAAACATGCTCTTGGAGGCAACGGTGGGGATGAGGAAGACGAGGATAGAGATGATGAGGACAACTCTTAGGATTTGCATCTCATCTCATATCATATCATATCATATCATATCATATCATATCATATCATGTCATATCTATTAGGATTTGAGTTTATGCACCTATGTTTTATTTGATATTTCTTATGACTCTAAGCTTTGGTTTATGTTTTTGTTTTTCATTTTGTTGGATATTTTATGTCTTGAATATTTATGCTTTGGATTTATAATATTATGTTTTTATTATCTTTGGAGTTATTTTGGATTATATTGTTTTATGTTTATTTTATTTTATCCTATTGATTTTGATTTACCAAAAAGGGAGAGAAGTGGGATATAAATTTTTCAAATGCTTTTTCAAAAATAAATAGTCTTTTAGCCTTAAAGAAAGGCGAGTGAACTAAAAATTTATTTTGGTTTTGTTATATCAAAAAGGGGGAGATTGATAAACCTATATTTAATTTTGATATAACAGTGACTAATTTGTAAAAAGAAATAAAATTTTAAGGTACTCAATTTACTCACTAAAATGATAGGCATTCAAACTTAAATATTTTTTAAGTCAAACCTTAAATCCCCAAATATTTTCTAAGTGTTTTGGTACTCAAAATTAGCCAATTTGGTAACTGAGTACCGGTACACCATTGTCGTACCGGTATAGGTTTTCGCTACTAGAAATAATATTGTGCATAATGGCTAAAGGGTACCGGTAAGGCCTTGCGCATACCGGTATGAGTTTTTGAAAATGGAAACCAAATTGAGTTTGAGTATTGGTACGACCTATGGCGTACCTGTACGAGGGTTAAATATTTTCTAAATCTTTTCATTAAATGATTCAACTGTTGCCTTGTCAATTTCTTGGAACCATAATTTTAAAAGTTTGTTAATACGTACCGGTATAGCTAGACTTGTACCGATACGATATTTTAACCAAATGTTCCAAGGATTCCAGTGAGGAAAATGAGTATCAGTACGGTACGTCCCGTACCGATACCCTTTTAAAACCTTCACTTCGATCCGATATGTTTTCCCATACCAATACCCCTTTGTTGCAACGACTCTTTCTTCTTATGGTAGGCATCGATACGACTACACGTGTACTAATACCCAGTGTTGCCAGATAGCATTTATTGCGGGAAAAATGCAGCCCAACGAATCTATTGAATATCCCAACCACCGAAATGGCTAGAAATCAGTGAATGGTATAAAATCAAGTCTTCAAATCTTCTTCAACAATAATTCAACAATTCTAAAGCATTCAAGGATATATCCAACATCCTTGAGCTCAATTTGTCAAATCTTGTAAGCCCACTTGAGTGTTCTTCATTGTAATCTTTTTATTCATGTGTGTGGGGTTAGAGTGAACCTTATTTGTACAAACAAACTACCTTGTGAGGTTTTTTCTAAGTTTGTTTATTTGTATTCATCCTTTAGGGAAAAAGGGACCACTAGACTTTGGGTATAAGTCTAGGTTGCGAGGTTATCTCCTTTAGCCAAAAAAAGGAAAGATAAATTTAGTTAATTTATGAAAATCTTTTGTGTGGATAGCTAAGGTAGTGAATGTAAACCTTATTGAGAAGGTTGAACCACTGTAAATCTCTTGTCTCATTTTTATTGCTTTAGCAATTAGCTTTCACCAATTTTTTTATTTGCCAATTCACCCTTTTTGGCCATTTCCATTGATTATTCATCACAACAGTATCGATAAGCGTTCAACCCGATTAGTACTCGAACCTAGAACACATTTTTTAGAGTTCATAAATCACCTTTCATGCCTTCAAAACCCAAAGTTAAGACCTCAAAGCGAACCTACAAGTTTTGGGAAGGAGTTTAAGTGGTTTCCTACCATATTTAAGTCATATTAACACCAATCTTAGGATTAGCCATTATATAGGTCTCAAGCATCCAAGCAACCAAAATATCAACCAAGCAACAAGGTAGTCAAATTTAGGATTTCCAGGAACACAAAGGTGTTAGTAGTGTACTAACCTTGATTTAGAAGCTGAAAGTGAAGCTCCAAGCCAACACATCAAGCTTTCCTCTTCTCTTGAGACTTGGAAGCTACTCAACCTTTTTCATTACACAAGAGAGTTGTAAAACGAGTTACAAATTGCAGAAGATAAGGAATCCAACAAAACTTACACTTAAGTTGGGAAAAACAAGATTAAAGCCACCTTTGACCCAACTCTCACAAAACCCCCTACTAAACCCAAAAACACATTCCTCCATCATTTCTAATAATCATTACCTTCATTCGTACATCCTTGCAAGCTAATTATACTTCCCTCAAAGAGAATTCTGAAATTCACACTTAAGAATATAAAGATCCAACCTTTGCTTGATTTCTTTTGAGGAGAATAAAGAGAGATGAAGAGCAAAAATGGGAGGATGATGGTGATATCATCTCCTCTACTTTCTGCATAGAATTAAAAAAAAGCATTCTCTCTTCCAAAATAAGGTAATTTACTTTTTTACCCTGCTAGCTCTCTCTTCTCTTGATACAACAAGCCCATGACTTAGCCAAACCACCCAATGTGGCCCATTAAGGCTCTCAAGAGCACTCTAGGGCCCAACTCTCGGCCCAAAATATAAAGTCCATGACTCGGGTTAACCTGACCCTTGAATTCTGAAATTTGGGTTGTTACAACTCTCCCCTCCTTAAAGAAAATTTTATCCTCAAAATTTACCTGATGGGAACAAATACGGATAAAGCAACTTTATATCTTCCTCGACTTCCTACCTAGCCTCTTCGAATTCGTGGTTCCTCCACAACATCTTTACTAGAGGTATACACTTATTGTACAACTCTTTGACTCTTTTGTCTAAAACCCTTATCGTCTCTTCCTCGTAGGTCAAGTCAGTGTTGATCTCAATCTTCTCAAGTAGGATAACTTGCGAAGGATCAGAACGGTAAAATCTTAATATAGACACATGGAACACATTGTGGATGCGTGTCATCTCTAGAGGTAAGGCAAACCGATAAGCTACGGGTCCAACCCTTTCAAGAATCTCATACAGCTTAATAAACCTCAGGCTTTACTTTCTCTTCTGCCCAAAGCGAATTACTCTTTTCCATGTTGACACCTTGAGGAACACTTTGTCATCGACTTCATACTCGATATGCTTATGCCTTTGGCCCGTGTAAACTTTTTGGATATCAAAGGCCTCTTGTAATCTTTCCTTGATAATTTAAACCTTCTCCTCGGTTTGTCTAATCAAGTCTGACCCCACAATCCTTCTCTCATTAAGCTTGGTCCAACACAAAGGTGTCTTACACTTACGTTTATACAAGGCCTTGAAAGGAGCCATCTTGATGCTCGATTGGAAACTATTGTTGTAGGAAAACTCAACAAGCGTAACTGCTTTTCCCAACTCTTCTCGAAATTAATGATACAACACTGAAGCATATCCTTCAAAATCTAGATAACTCACTCAGACTAACCATCGATTTAAGGATAAAAACAGTACTAAAATGCAACTTGGCATCCAAAGCCTCATGTATCTTCTTCCATAACCTTATCGTAAAACATGGGTCTCTATCCGATATGATCGATAACGGTACTCCATGCAACCTTACTATCTCTTGGATGTTTAATCGCGCCAACCTCTCAAGCGTAAAATCCATACACACTGGCAAGAAATGAGTGGACTTGGTCAGCCGATCAACTATTACCCATATAGCATCATACTTGCTTTGAGTCAACGGCAAATATGTCACAAAATCCATGGTCACGCGATCCCACTTCCATTATGGAATCTAAATGGGCTGAAACAAGCCCGAAGAAACTTGGTGCTCGACCTTAACTTGTTGACAAACTAAGAATCTTGTCACAAATTCAGATACATATCTGTTCATACTTGGCCACTAATAAAAAGGGTGAAGGTCTTGGTAAATCTTATTGCTACTCGGATGTATCGCAAATGTACATCGATGCGCCTCATGAAGGATACGGTCTCTCAAGTCCTTCAAAGCTGGAACACGCAACCAAACTTTAAAGTACAAGATCCCACTATCTCTCACTTTGAAACCGGATGTCTCACCTCTCTGAATCAACTCAATCCTTGCCACCACTCTTTATCTAACACTTGCATCTTCTTAATCTCTGATAATAATGTAGGCTCCACATAAAGCTCGGCTGACAACCTACCGTCCTCGAATATCGCCCTTAAATCTAACATGGATTTTCGGCTCAAAGCATCAGCCACCACGTTAGCTTTACAAGGATGATACTCTATGTTACAATCATAGTCTGTTAACAGCTCGATCCAACACATTTTCCTTGAATTCAACTCTTCTGGGGTGAGGAGGTACTTTAAACTCTTATGATCGGTGTAGATGTAGTAATTTCCCCCATACAAATAGTTCCTCCAAATCTTCAACGCGAAGATAATCGCGGCAAGCTCTAAGTCATGCGTATGATAGTTCCGTTCATGAGGCTTGAGCTTTATTGAGGCATAAGCAACAACCTTGCCCTCTTGTATGAGGACACAACCAAGTCCATTCAATGAAGCATCACTGAACACCGCATAATCCTTTTTTGGATCAGGTTGTGTTAAAGTCGGGGCCTCTGTAAGAAAATCATTCAACTGGTCAAAGCTTTAATGTCTTCTCTCGTTCTGCTCGAACGGAACCCCTTTTTGTAACAACTTGGTCAAAGGTGCCGCTATGATAGAAAATCCTTTGACAAAATGATGGTAATATCCTACAAGCCCAAGGAAACTACAGACTTTTGTGATATTCCTAGGTGGTTTCTGCTCTACCACTGCCTGAATCTTTTGCAGATCGACTCGAATCTCATCTGCTACAACAATATGGCCCAAGAACGCCACCTCGGAGAGACAAAATTCACACTTACAAAACTTAGCAAAAAGATGCCTTTCTCTCAAGGTCTGAAAGACAACACGAAAATGATAGTCGTACTCCTCCTCTGAGCTCGAATAGACCAAGATGTCATCAATGAAGACCACCACAAATTGATCAAGGTAGGGCTGAAAAATCTAATTCATCAAGTCCATAAAAGTTACATGTGCATTGGTAAGCCCAAAAGGTTTACCAAGAACACATAATATCCATACTGCATCCTGAAAGCGGTTTTTTTAGATATCCTTGATGCTTGACGAATAATGATACACTTTAGAGCAAGTATACTCATTGAATCAAGTAATAAAGTGATAGAGTAGAGTGTTGAACAGAGTGGAGTGTTGAACCCATGAGGATTGGATCAATAACTACGAAGTTATCAAACTTAAGAATGTTTGAGCAAGTATTGATTGGTGTCAGTTTATCAAAACTAAATACAATTAAAATAAATATAGCTATGATTAAGACAAACAAATATTGCAAAAAATAACAGATAATTATGGAGGTTGGGTTTATTGCTAAATAAATATGCTTGATTACTTATTTCAATGCTATAACGACTTCAATACATGTCTACGTAAACCATTAAGATCTTTATCTACTCGACAGGATTTTCTAATAAACTTCTGACTCTATCGATGCCTAGAAGTTAATAGCATTGAACCTAAGGTAATACATGTCTGTGTGAACCCTAACAACTCTATTATTTGTTTAAGAACTCCCTTTTAGTCGTTAAAACCCTAAACTTATATCTAAACCAGATTAAGACTAAGTTAACAGCTTAGCCCCACTGTTTACATTTGTTTAACCTAACTCTCTCGATATTAAGCCACAAATCAATAATTAAAAGGCCTCTCTCGATAGATCTTATAATAACTATGTATGAAGAACAATGAATAGAATAGATAAAGGGAAACAAACTATAGCATTAAAATAAAGTATTCAAAACATAAAATCCTGAAAAGCAATAAACCCAACTAAAGTATTTAGCTCATGTATGAGCCTAAAACATCTATAATAAAAATATAAAAGTACGATAGTTTATCGAGCAAGGGATAGAAAAGGGTCAAGCGTCCTCGACGATCTTCCTCCGTGTTTTCCAACTATTGTTGCAGGTCTCGCACTCTTTCATCCTCTCTCGATGGCTTCTATCGTGTGGAGAATCCTCTATAACTTTGACTCTGGTGGTTCTTTAATAGCTGAAGACTTAAGGACAGTTGTCTAAGATCGAGCTCACTTGAATTGTAGTCCAAGTCTTCCTTATATAGACGGGAAACTAGGGTTTTTGTAACCCTAAAGAGCGTATAGCCTCATTAAAGAGGGCCATTGATTTCCCTCTATCTTTTATTATTCTTTTTCTAGGATAAAGTCCACGTAGGTAAAAGTTAGATTTGTCTCTAACTCTTCTTGCCTAGTCAACTCTAGTAGAGAGATTTTCTACTCTTCCGCTCCAACACTCCTCCAACTTTAATGATTCCTGCACATGCACCATAAAACACTACCTTTCCCATAAAAAAGCACCAATATATATCACTTTTAAGCACAGACAGTGTAACTCTCTAACTACATGCAAACTATATGCAATCTACTCATGAATGCAACTACATGAGCTTGAAGACACGCAAAAGCCAAGTAAAAAAAGGGTATATAAAATAGGATATCTACACAGTCATCAATCTTCTTCTACTACCTTCAACTGGTAGTAACCTGACCTCAAGTCGATCTTCAAAAATATACGGGCATCTTTTAACTGGTCAAATAGGTCATCTATCCTTGGTAAAGGATAACGATTCTTCATCGTTACCTTATTGAGCTAACGATAATCAATGCAGATCCTCATTGACCCATTATTCTTCTTAACAAACAAGACTGGTGCACCCCAAGGTGATATGATCAGTCGAATAAACCATTTTTCCAACAAATCTTGAATTTAATCCTTTAACTCTCTCAATTCTGTTGTTGTCATGCGATATGGTGCAATGGACAGAGGTGATATGCTAGGCATTACATCTATCTGAAACTCTAACTCACAATCTAGATGTAATCTGGGCAACTCTTCTGAAAATACATCGGCAAACTCTCTAATAGTCCGAAGGCTCTCAAGCATCGGACCATCAACCCTTGTATTAACTCCGCAAGCTAGAAAGGCCTCGCAACCTTGCTGGATCATCCTTTGTGCTGCCAAGGCCGAAACTATGTTAGAAAGGCCGGGATTTCTCTTATCTTTCACTGCCAACTTGGCTCTGTCCAGACTATAAAGCTTATGGCTCAGTCTAGAAGATCAAACATTGAACCTCAATCGAAAACCTCCAACATACCTTATCCACCAAAACATCATACCCTAAACGACTAGTCACACAGACTCTAATCTCAATGTCCTCGGCAAGAATATCCCACTGCTAGGATATTCCACTACGAATGTAGGAATGGGTAGATCCCTAATCCACAAGAGCAACTATAGGAACTGAAAACAAGGTAAACATACATGAGATAACATCGGTAGCCTCACAGTCCTCTTGAGCCTTGACTGCATATTACCTCACTGAAGACCTCACAGTAGACTGGACCGTACCCCCACTCTGATGTCTGAACATGTGGCTGTCGACTATTGCTAACGCTTGGCAAACGATTGAATATTTAGTGTAAAAGTGCAAGTAAATAATGCTAAGGTGAGTCTTATGAGTTTAAGTATACACGGTCAGCAAGTAATACAACAGTAAGCTGAGTATCAAATCCACAGGGATTGATCAAGAACTTGTTTGCTTATTGTTTACTTGTTTGTAAGAAAATAAAAGTGTTTGAAATGATTTGGATTTTTGATAGAAAAGATAGCATAAACAAAGTAGTAAAAATAGAAACAGTCTAGCAACAAAAGTGTTCAATTGAATGATGAATGTTGTCAATAGATGCTTGTATTTCATGCTACTTATGCCATCCTTTAATAATATCTTGGCTTGGTTTTATTTTCGAACAGATTAAAGGTAGTATTGCCTTTGTCGTTGGCAATACCCTAAGTTAACCATGATAAAACCCCTATATGTCTATAGTGAAGCTTTTCATTAATTAACTTAATTAAGTGTCAACCTTTACTCTTAAGGGGTAGACTTACTTCCAAAGTAAGTTCATCTACTTGAACATCTTATGTCGAAGCTTCTCGCCTTAGTATCTGGCAACTGATCGTTGCCCCTTAAGTCTGTTAAGATATTAAGGTGCAATAAGCACACTATGCCAACTGTCGTATGGCAAAGGATTTGAGAAAATTAAGTACTAGCAGATAAAAAATAATGTCAAGGCATTTAGATTATTAAAAACCAAACATAAAACCAACATTAATCATGCAAATGCATGATTTTAACATCTAAATGCAACTAAATGTACTAAAAGGAAAGAAAAATCATTGTAAAATCAACATAAAAATCAGTACTTTTGAGGAGTTAACACCCCCAAACCTAGCTCATTGCTTGTCCTCAAGTAATGCAAAAAAACAGAAAAAGAAAATGGAAGAGTACCTCGACAAAATTGTAATAACATCCACCACCTGTCAGCTAGCAAAATTATGGCCTTAGGTCAGTCCTCGGATATCCAGTATAGTAATGCCAACAGATCAACAGATTCAAGTGCAACAATATAACTCTAGTCTAAGGTCATGAGGTATGCATGAAGTGCAGGCAATATGCATCAAGTATCCTTAACTTAAACTCATTTTTTTTATTTATTTGCCAGGGGTGTTTTTATACTGGTATTAGGGTCGCGTCATGTACTGTTTGACGTGAGATATAAGAGGGAGCAAACCACGAATACCCATGTTAGTCTATATTACATTACTAAGCTAACCTATTACACTCATACCCTAAAGTTTTGTTGGCTTGAGAACTAAGAGTGAACAAACCATGAAGACCCAAGTTATTTATTGTCTCTAAGGCATAATAGTGTTCTAAAGTATTTCAGCATTTGGCAAAACATGATTGCCTTATTCTTTCTTTCTACCCTGTCATTTTTTTTCTTTTCACTTTTTTTTGAGTTCAGTTCTAGGAAAACCTAAGTTTATTTTGGAAACTTGATGCATACTATGTGTAGAGTGAAACTAAAGTTACCTAAACTAGAGTTCAATTCCTAAGCAACATGGCATTACTAACATGCTGGCATACAATTCTAAGATCCAATTTATTCATCGGATAGATAGGTCTAAGGCATATTCTACTAAGCTAGTAGTATTGGCAACAATTATAAGTACAAAATTGACCGAGGCAAAAAAAAATAGTGGTTTGGTATGTATGTGCTAAATCTTACATGGCAAACATAATGCAAACTAAAATATAAATATGAATATCATGGCAATAAATGTAAGGCAGCCTACACCCCCAAACCTAAGGTGTACATTGTCCTCAATACATAAAAACAACACATATATACAAATAAAATTTAAAATGCATGAACATGTGAATGAAAATAAAATAAAATAAAAGGAGTTTAAGAAGAGTATGACTCCCCTTCAAAGGGTTCTGGTCGTGAAACGCGTTTTTTTTTTATAAAGCTACTTTGAATGAGAGCCATATGCTTCTTGCACTTAAGGCTGAGCTTTGATGTGGTTGTAGAAGCTCTAAGGTCGTGGAGAACTTCCTTAACAATCTTTGCCAGCTCAGAGGCAGTCGGGACATCCGTGGCAGCAGATGAGGTAGGTGCTGTAGGTGTGGCAGTAACCATGGCTTGGCTTTGGATTCCTTCATCTCCACTCAGGTGGTGTGTCAATTCTGGCAGATTCAACTTGTACTAGAGAGACTGGGACGCTGGCTTCAGATAGTGTAAGAGTGTGGATAGAGAGGGGACTAGCTGGCATATCGTGTTTGGTAATGAGGTCAGCAAGGAACTCAGGGAACGTTGGCAGTGTTTGCGTGGACAAGCCTTTAAGGGTTTTCTTTATGGCATAGTCCTTGGCATACACATATTGCAAAAACAGGGAGTTCTGCTCCTCATCTTTATCAAACTTTTGGATGATAACCTCATGGCATTGGTAGATCTAGGAAAGCATTGCTACGGATTCAGCTGGCATAGGAGTCACTAGTTTTGCCTTTGACACCATTTCCTTGAGCACGGATTCGACAGTCTTTTGCTTTCCTTTCTCTTTAAACTCTGTGGCAGTCAACTGCCTTCACAGGGCAGGGGTTATGGTAGTCCTCTTGTTCTTTTGAACGCTGTCTGAATTGAGTTGTGGCACACTGTACTGCAAATAGATAGTACAAATCAGAGAAAGAAAAAGTAAACTTCCATTGGTCTTACCAGTACACTTAAACATCTCATTAATAATGAGTCATCCAATGTTAATCTTGTGGCCAGTCATGATGGAGCACAATAGGGCCATTTTTTTCTTCTGAAACTGTCTCATTGTGGGTGGTCGGCATAAGATTTGCTTTCAAGAAGTGGTTTCAACCCCATGACTGAGACTTTAGTGTCAACTGTTTCACAGTCCAGTGGCCTTTTGATGACACATTTCATTTAATGCCAACCTCACACAAATCTTTCAACAACATCTTCTTCTTGGCATCATTCAATAAATCGCAAACTCGGTGTGTTTCTATTCTGCACCATCCAAAGAAAATATCTTATTAATATATCATTCATCAAAATGAACGCACTTACCTCGCACTATCAAGAAGGGCGAGTCTTTGGTCGTGAGGTGTGCATAGAATTCAAGGACAACATTGGCATGAACTTCCCCTAGTGGCTGAGAGAATTTCTTCCACTTATGCGTCTTTTCCATTGTGATAAATTTCAGGGAATAACCAAATTGGGCACGTTCTTTAACTCGAAACCTTTCTTATAGCAGAAGGTTCTTGATGCAAAATTTTCCTCATACTTTTTGTTGATCTCTTCATTGAAAATGATCTTGAAGGGTGTTGAAGAAGATGCCATGAAAATCTTTTGAAAACTCGAATTTTTTTATGAAGAAAGAGAAGTAAATCTTGCTTTTCTTTCTTGATAAAGACAATAGAAGGAAGAGTGAATTTTTTTTAGCTAAGAATCAGTTAGGGTTTAAGTAGATGAAGGGGTAAAACGGTTGAGTATTTTAAATGGTGAATGGTGTTTTTAATTTGGCCGGTTGAGTAGGGATAATGATAAGTGTTTAGCGTGTTTGGGGAGGATAAACAATAATGTGATAAGGGGTAAAGTGATAAGACGGAGCAGGGAAAGATGAAGTGATAAGATGATTAGGTTAAAATTTGAATTTTAACTTTTCACTTTGGGTGGCTAGGGTAAAATTCAACACTTAGCAAAAATTTTCATTCTCTCTTAGGCCGAGGTCTATCAAGCCTTGGGCGGCTATGGTAAATTTCCTTCTCCAATTTTTATTGCCCCATGCCAGTCCTCTGCCTTAGCATTCTGCCTGGCAACAAAACCATGCATTCACTCAACAAAAACCTTTCAACGTAGTAAAAGAAGGATAAATAAATGAAAAATACTAAAAATAAAAACATCTAATCTACTATATAAACAAATCAAATAATGCTGATGATGATGACGAAACTTCTGCTAGGAAAACAATATCATTGGCATGCTTTTGAGTGCTTTTCAAATAGTGTTTCAATCTTTGGCCATTTACCTTAAAAATTGTTCCCGTCTTGAAATCCTTGATGTCCACTACTTCATGAGTATATGGCTTTATAACTTCCTCGACTTGAACTTTCCTGGAAACAACTTTAGCCTCGAGTTAAATAATAAAACACTTTAGCCTACCTCAAATTGCCTTGGCAGTATCCTGTTGTCATGCCAGTTTTTTGTTCTTTCCTTGTAGAGTCTGGCATTCTCATAAGCTTGCGTTCTGAATTCCTCTAGCTCGTTTATGTCCAGTAAGCATTTTGTACCAGCAGCTCTCCACTCCATACTGAGCTTTTTGATTGCCCAATAAGCTTTATATTCCAATTCTACTAGAAAGTGGGATGTCTTTCGAAACACAAGCCTATAAGGAGAAGTTCTCAACGGAATCTTAAAGGTTGTTCTGTAAGCCCACAAGGAATCATCTAGTCTCAAAGACTAGTCCTTTCTCGTTGGATTCACGGTTTTTTCTAGAATGTTCGTGATTTCTTAGTTTAAGATCTTCGCTTGGCCATTTGTTTGGGGATGGTAAGCTGTGGCAACACGTTTCTGGATTTTATACTTGCACAAAGCTCTAGAAATTAAATTGCACTTAAAATATGTACCTTCATCATGAATGATAGCTTTGGAAGTACCAAATCTAGTGAAGATGTTCTTATGCAGTAACTTGGCAACAGTCTTGGCATCATTTGTTGGTAGCGCAACAACCTCAACCTACTTGGAAACATAATCAACGGCTACAAGAATATATAGGTTACCAAATAATGGGGAAAGAGGCCCATGAACTCTATTCCTATACGTCAAACAGCTCCACTTGCATAATATTCTGGAGTGGAAATTAAAGTCTGCTAGATATGTTACCTGCCCGTTGACAACGGTTACATGCCTTGGCAAAGTAATGATCGTCTCTAAACAGTGTAGGCCAAAAAATCCTGATTGCAATACTTTGGAAGAAGTCTTTATACCAGTAAAGTATCATCCATACGGTGCTACATGGCATAACTGCAAAATGTTGTTCTGTTCATCCTCTGGCACACATCGGCGGATCACTTGGTTGGCATATTGTTTGAACAAAATTAGCTCATCCCAATAATATTGCTGAATATCTCGCAGAAAACGTCTCTTGGCATTACTCTCTAAATTCAGTGGCAAAATATTGCTTACCAAGTAATTGACTATGTTAGCATACCATGGCATAGAATCGACTGCAAGTAAGTATTCATCGGCGAATTCATCTCTAATGGCAGTGGCTTCACCTTCCTCTAGGTGATGCTCTAATCGTGATAAATGGTCAAGTACCAAATTTTCACTCCCCTTCTTGTTTTGAATCTCAAAATCAAATTCTTATAGCAAGAGCGTCCATCGGATTAGTCTGGGCTTGGCATCCTTCTTTGCCAAGAGGCATTTCAATGCCAAGTGATCTGTATACACCATAACTTTGTTACCTACTAAGTAAGATCTGAACTTGTCAAATGCAAATACAACCGCGAGAAATTCCTTTTCGATTGTAGTGTAGTTGAGTTGGGCTTCGTTTAATGTCTGGCTGGCATAGTAAATGGTATAAAAAGTCTTGCCACGCCTTTGTCCCAACACAGCTCCAACGATATAATCGCTAGCATCACACATGAGCTCGAAGGGCTCACTCCAATCTGGTGCCACGACTATGAGGGCATTAATCAATCTGTCCTTAAGTTCCTGAAATGCTTTTAAACAATAGTCATCAAATGCAAAAGTGGAATTTTGTTTTAAAAGCAAGCATAAAGGTTTAGAAATTTTTGAGAAATATTTAATGAAACGACGATAAAAACCTGCATGTCCCAAAAAACTTTTGATAGGAGGTAGCAACTGTTTGATTACCTCCACTTTTGCCTTGTCTACTTCTAAGCCTCTCTTGGTCACTTTATGACTGAAAACTATACCCTTCTTCACCATGAAGTGACATTTCTTATAGTTTAAGACCAAGTTGGTCTTAATACATCTCCTCAAAACAAGCTCTAAACTCTGAAGGAATTTTTCAAATGTCTTTCCAAACACTGAGAAGTTATCTATAAAAGCTTCCAAGTTGTTCTCAATCATGTTCGAAAAAATAGACATCATGCAACGTTGAAACGTTGCCAGAGCATTACACAGTCTAAAGGGCATTCTTCTAAAAGCAAATATCCCATATGGACAGGTGAATGTGATATTCTTTTGGTCCTCCGGAGCCGTGTCGATCTGTTTATATCATGAATAGCAGTCTAGGGAGCAATAGAATGCCTTACCTGCCAATTTGTCCAACATCTAATCGATGAAATGTAATTAAAAGTGTTCTTTCCAGGTGGCATTATTTAGCTTCCTATAGTTCATGCACACTTTCCAACCAGTAACAAATATGGAAGGAATCAACTCATCTTTTCTATTTTGAACCACGGTCATGACATCTTTCTTTGGCACGTATTGCACCAGCTGAACCATGAGCTATCGAAAATATGATAGATTATCTTGACATCCAGCCACTTGATAATTTTTTTAACTACCTCTTTTATGCTCGAGTTCAATCTTTTCTGGCCCTCAATTGTTTTTCCATGATATTCCTCTAAGATTATTTTGTGCATGTAAATAGTTGGGCTTATTCCTCGAATATCAGCCAAGGTCTATCCTAGAGCTTGCTTATAATTGCTTAAAATTTCCAACAATCTTTACTCTTGATCATTAGATAGATCAACAACAATAATCACTGGGAAAGTAGAGTGTTTACTTAAGTAGGCATACTTGAGGTGGTCTGGCATCGATTTCAGTTCTAATTTTGGTGGCTCCTCAATGGATGGTTCAGGTGCCTTGATTTCTCTGCCAGCCAACTCCAATGGCTCTGGCTGTCCAAAGTAATTAATAGCTTCATTCTCCAAGGTTGATCATTCAATGTCTTTACTCGTCTTAATTTTATCATCTAGTTCTCTAGCAGCAGCATCAGCGTCTTGGCACAGCTATGCCACGTCTATAGTGAAAATAGACTCTATCATCTCATCAGCTTGACATTCATCTGGTTCATCTGCACATTTAAGAGCTTGAAACACATTAAATGTAA
Source organism: Hibiscus mutabilis (assembly GCA_019671005.1). NCBI lineage: Eukaryota > Viridiplantae > Streptophyta > Magnoliopsida > Malvales > Malvaceae > Hibiscus > Hibiscus mutabilis. Next base: position 29,990,694 of record CM033742.1, read on the forward strand.
CATGTTGGTCATTCATGCGTATAGTAAGTTCAACTTTATGAACATCAATTAAGGCTCTACATGTGGCAAGAAACAGTCTGCCCAATATAATTAGGATGTTCATATCTGCCTCATAATCTAAAATGAAAAAATCAGCTGGAAATATAAATTTATCTACCTTTACCAACACATCATCAATCTTACTCTTAAGATGTGCAAAGGATCGGTCTGCCAACTAAAGTGTTACAATGGTAGACCTCACTTCGATGCCGAGCTTTTGAAAACAGACATTGGCATCAAATTGATGCTGGATCCCAGTTCACACAGTGCCTTACCCATGAATTTGTTGCCAATGGTACAAGGAATAGTAAAACTTTTCGGATCTTTCAGCTTTGGTTGCAATCGATTAAGTATCATTGCACTACATCCCTCAGTGAGAGCTACAATCTTGAAATCACCCAGTTTCCTCTTCTTGGACAAAATGTCCTTCATGAATTTAACATATTTGGGCATCTGCTCAAGAGCTTCTACTAACGGTATGCTGATCTGTAACTACTTAAGAACTTCTAAGAAGTACTTAAATTACTGATCATTCTTGTGTTTCTGTAGTCTTTGTGGAAATGGTGGAGGTGGGTAAGCAAATGCTGACTCTGTCAGCTTTTCCAAGGGTTTGCTTGCATTAGACTGAGGTCTGGCATCGCTTATGTTCGCTTCTTTCTTCTCTGCTTCTTTTGGTTCATCTAATAGTCCCTTATCTTTCTCCTGGTAATTAACTGGCTGCTTGACATATATCTCAGCCTCGCATTGTTTGCCACTCTGAAGAGTTACAACTTTGCATTGTTCGTTGCCTCTCTGTCGAGCATCTTCTGTATCACTTGGCAAAACTCCCTATGGTCTATTGCTGAGTGCAATGGCAATCTGTCCAATCTAAATCTTTAAGTTTTGCATAGATGCTGCCAAGCTCTAGACAGTTGAATCATTCCTCTCTATATATTCTGTCAAAGTCCCCTGGTTGTTCCTTTCTCCTGCATAAAAATTGCCTCGTGCCCTCCGTGGCATGGCATTTTGGTTGAAACCTTACTGAGCATTGTTATTTTGACGTTGGACATTGTTCTGCTGTTGGGCATTATATTGATTACCATCTTGATTTCCCTAAGTTAAATTTGGGTGTTGCCTCCATCCTGCATTGTAAGTATTAGAATTTGCATTATAATTATAATTAAAATAGCCAAAAAAATTTACTGACTCGGGGTTAGAAAGGTAATCTTCCATGTAATGATCCTCCCCATATATTGTGCAGAATGGGTCAAATGTCTTGACCTCTTGGGATTTTTTATTCTTTTGCAAAGTTCTCACCATACTAGTAAGATTGGAAATCTCATCGTGGATGGATGTTAGTTCATCTAACTCTAATTTCTCACGAGTTTTAGTTCTGGTCCCTAGTCTGGTAGTAAGATACTCGAAATCATTAGTTAAGATCCTCTCAAGGATGCCAACTATCTTTGTATAGTTCTTATCAAGCAGTGAACCATTTGTTGGAGTATCAACAACAGTCTTGACATGAGCATTGAGTCCATTGTAGAAGGTCTCCATCTAGGTCCAATTTGGGAATCCATGCATGGGACACCTCCTCAACAAGTCCCTGAATCTCTCCCAGACATCATATAGGGTCTCATCATTAGCCTGCCTAAACATAACAATCTCACTCTTCAGCTTGACAGTGAGTTTAGGTGGCTGGAATCGTAGCAAAAATTTATGGCATAGATCTCCCCATGAGGTGACAGAACCAGGTGGCAAAGAACTAAGCCACTTTTTTGCTCTCTCTCTAAGGGAAAATGTGAACAATTTCAGCTTCACTGTATGTTTCGATACTCTAGGCTGCTAAAATAGCTGGCAAACTTCCATGAATTGCTTTAAGTTTTACCTCGGGTATCTAGTAGGTGCTCCATCAAATTGTCCTACATTCAAAAGTGTTTGTATCATCACCGGTTTAAGTTCAAAATTCAGTGTATTTACCTCTAGACCAATCAGTCCTAGCATCAAATTGTCTATGTTCGGTGCTAAGTGTTCTTGGATAGGTCTCTCTTCCTCTACATTAACGGTTGGGGTAGCAGGTGCGGCCGGTATCCCATTGTGGATTGGTGGATTTCTCTGATTGTTTGGGTTACCATCGACTCCTTCATTGCCTTGATGTGTCACCTCTAGAGCTTTTCTTTTTAACCTTCGTAGGGTTCTTTCAATTTCTAGGTCGTATAACCAATCTTTCACCAAAGGGCAGTTTCTGGTTATACACTAGTTAAAACAAATAAATAAAATAAAAAATAAGTAAAAATTAAAACAATAAATTCTGTCACAATCCCCGACAATGCGCCAAAAACTTGTCGACTATTGTTAACGCTTGGCAAATGATTGAATATTTAGTGTAAAAGTACAAGAAAATAATGCCAAAGTGAGTCTTATAAGGGCAAGTATACACGATCGCAAGTAATAAAACAGTAAGCTGAGTATCAAATCCACAGGGATTGACCAAGAACGTGATTGCTTAATGTTTACTTGTTTGTAAGAAAATAAAAGTGCTTGAAATGATTTGGATTTTTGATTGAAAAGATAGCGGAAACAAAGTAGTGAAAATGGAAGCAGTCTGGCAACGAAAGTGTTCAATTGAATGATGAGTGTTTTCCAGGGATGCTTGGATTTCACACTACTTATGCCAGCCTTTATTAATATTCTGCCTTGGTTTTATTGCCGAGCAGATTAAAGATAGTATTGCCTCTGTCGATGGCAATACCCTAAGTTAACCATGATAAAACCCTTATATGTCTATAGTAAAGCTTTTCATTAATTAACTTGATTAAGTGTCAACCTTTACTCCTAAGGGGTAGACTCACTTCCGAAGTAAGTTCATCTACTTGAACATCTTCTGTCAAAACTTCTCGCTTTAGTATCTGGCAACTGATCATTGCCCCTTAAGTCTATTAAAATATTAAGGTGCAATAAGCACACTATGTCAAATGTCGTATGGCAAGGGATTTGAGAAAAAAAAAGTATTGTAAAATAAGCATAAAAATCAATACTTTTGAGAAGTTAATAGTGGCTTACTCTTTCTTTAGCAAAGCCTCGACCCCTCTGAGCTAGATAAGAGGTCCTCTAAGTCTAAACTATGGTGGTGTCAACAACTGCCAGATAGTCCCTCAAATAATGATCCAGTGACCCACAACTATAGCAAACTTTGGATGTTCCCCAACACTTGCCTCTGTGCTTACGTCCACACTGATCACAAACTGGTACACCTGCACTCTTCTATGAGCCCTCTGAGGTCATCATAGACGAAAACGAAGGCCTCTTACGGCTAGCTAATTCTAACCTACGGTCTGATCTCGAATTCTAGTTTGAAGCTCCTCTACCTTGGTTCCATCAATTTTTGTTCCTCCCGAAATAAGACTGGGAGTATCTAGAGAAGTTATGAGTCCTCTCACCTGAACTCTCTTGTCCATCGGCTGGGCCATAGGTCAGACCTTGCACTTGCTCAAGCAATTTGGCACTAGCGGTCAGTTTTGAAAACACTTTTGGCGGGGCAACAGTCAAGTACGTCTGAATTTCCTTCCTTAAACCTTTTAGAAATGTCTTGCACCTCATCTTCTCGGTAGCAACCAACTCAGGGGCATACCTACTCAATTGTAGGAACTCTTGTTCATATTCAAAGACTGACCGATTCCCTTGGACCAAATGATTGAACTTATCCCTCAAGCTATCAATATGGGTTTCACCCACATACTTCCTCTCAAACTCGTCCAATAAGTCATCCCAAGAAGGTTGGTGAGGATACTATCTCAAATCCATGGTCTCACACCATTCTCGAGCATTCTCTTTCAACAGGGAAATGACACATGTCAACTTGTTTCGGGTCTCAACCTCATTTGTCGCATGATCCAGCGGGTATCTCTCAACCACTAATCCGCCTTAACTGGATTATCTTATCTCGATCCAAGGAAATTTGGGGCACCATGGCGATGCACTCTCTCAACTGGTGCCTCATGAGGGGTAACCAATGGCCTGGGCATAGCCCTCACGATCCGGTGAAAGGCCTGATGCAGATGACAAAAAATAGTTAGCCCATCGGCCCCTCTCGTCTTTCAAAACTTCCTCCTTGTCATATCTCCTCTCACAGGAGCCCTAAATATCCTCACGGTCCTGTGCCCTCCTTGGCATGCTTACTTTTCTACACAAGCAAACAATTAAGGTTACATCATCGAATATTCAGCTTAAAAGAGTACAACTTCAACTTATGGGCAACAAATTTGCTAGACACCTATACACTACTCTAGACAACCCTCGGGGCTTCCTAGAACAATTTCAACCTGGTTTAGCCTAAACTACACCATTTTCATAAAATCTATTAAGTTCAAATAGTTCAATATAAATAAGTATTTCAAAACGTTACATGAGAGCTCCATTTTAAAATACACAACTAAAAGCATTCGACTCACAAGTTAAAATCCAAAATAAGAGTTACATTACAACAAAGGGTCCACAAATATATAGCCCAATAAAATCTAAGTATTGTACTCGGACACAAGTCGATGCTGAAGTCCTACTCTGATGGTGCTCCAACAATGCACGTCAACCTATTAACCTGTAAACAAAAACAACAATTCCGAGCGTTGAGCTAACAAAGCTCAGTAGATACACTTCCACTCTACCATGCTTTACGCAAATCATAAATATGAGCATGTAGCTAAAAATGATAACATGGCAATATAATAATACTTGGCGCTACCTCTAGCCGCCTAAATACATAACAACCAACAAGGATGCATAAAGTCTCACACATCAATCATAAGCATCATACCAACAAACTTAGAGTGAGGCATGGTTCCATTAAGCATCAAGATCATACACTCATGCTCAGAATCTCTTATCAAGCATCTTCAAATAAAGTCTGGTTCCACTAAGCATCGAGTCATACATTCAGAAATCTTCAACCATGGTGTCGCAACACATTCTTTCTTACACTAAGTATCCGGATCCCAACAACCAATGATGACTCATCCATACAAGTGCCCTTACTTGGCACACAATGACACGCGATCCACCAAGGATCCCTATTATTGCTATTACAAACAAGTCACCCAAGGTTTGACAACGTTATTACTCATTATGCTTGTATGTAAGGTTTAAATCTTGGTTTCTCAATTTTACCATTCATTTCACCACATTAGAAGAGCATTGGGCCTTGGTCCTCGAATTATAGGTCCCTCGAACCCAAAATGTATGTTTTGAGTACGCCTCTTTGGGTACCGATACCCATCCCAAGCGTACCGATACTCAGTTTAACACTCAAAGGGGTTTAACCAGCAACCCTGTACCGATACACGGGGCCATATACCGATCCCCTTATGGTACCGATAAGCTTAAACGCGTACCAATACACGTTTTTGCCTCTGGAATTTTGATGGAACAGGGGTACCGATATCCCTTTAGGTGTACCGATACGACCTTTAAAAGTGGCTTGATTTCAACTGTTAAGACACAAGGTACCGAAATACGTTCAACCCGTATCGGTACTTGAACCTAAAACTCATTTTCTGGAGTTCGTAAATCACCTTTCATGCCTCCAAAACCTAAAGTTAAGACCCAAAAATGAACCTACAAGTTTTGGAAAGGGATTTAAGTGGTTTCCTACCATTTTTTAAGTCATATTAACACCAATCTTAGGATTAGCCATTATAGAGGTCTCAAGCATTCAAGTAACCAAAATATCAACCAAGCAACAAGGTAATCAAATTTATGATTTCCAGGAACACAAAGGAGTTAGTAGTGTACTAACCTTGATTTAGAAGGTAAAAACAAAGCTCCAAGCCAACACCTCAAGCCTTCATCTTCTCTTGAGCCTTGGAAGCTTCCCTAACCTCTTTCACTATACAAGAGAGTTGTAAAACGAGTTACAACTTGCAGAAGATAAGGAATCCAACAAAACTTTCTCTTAGACTGAGAAAAATGAAATTAAAGCCACATTTGACCCAACCCTCACTAAACCCAAAAATACCTTCCTCCACCATTTTTAATAATCATTACCTTGATTCATAGATCCTTGCAAGCTGATTATACTTCCCTCAAAGAGAATTTTGTAATTCACACTTGGGAATATAAAGATCCAACCTTTGCTTGATTTCTTTTGAGGAGAATGAAGAGAGACGGGGAGCAACAATGGGAGGAGGATGGTGATATCATCTCCTCTACTTTATGCAGAGAATTAATAGAAAACCCTTCCCCTTTCCAAAATAAGGTAATTTACTTCTTTACCCTTCTAGCTCTCTCTCTTCTCATGACACAACAAGCCCAAGACTTAGCCAAACCACCCAAGGTGGCCCATTAAGGCTCTCGAGAGCACTCTAGGGCCCAACTCTCGGCCCAAAACGTAAATCCCATAACTCGGGTTAACCTGACCCTTGGATTCTAAATCCGGGTCGTTACAATGGAGATTAGATTTTTGTTGAAAAATGAGTAAATTACCATTATAATAATCCAACTTGGTAAAATATCGGGATTCTTGTGGATATTTTTCAAGGATCCCTACTGTGAATTATACGGGTATGGTTTGGTTATCTCCACGGTTCAGATATAGCAATCCTAGTTCTCATCCCCATTTTAGCTTCGATGATAAAACTTTCCCCGTCCTCGTCCACATGAGTAAAGATTTTGATTATTCCACATACCCGTCAGTTCAGATCCACACAATTTTCAGTTATTCCCACCCAATTGCCACCCCTAGATACTACAGATGCTCATTATTGAGGCAACCCTCTTAATCCAATTTGCTCCATTCACAACATCAAAATTCAAACTTCTAGCATTGCTTAAAGAATCTTGTGTCTCATCCTGCTAAACCAATAATTTCTCTTTTTGATATTATGGATATCCATAATAATTTATATTATTGTTTATAACAAAAACATTTTTTATTCATCGTACATATTGTTTTTTTAAAAAAAGAAAAAATAAAATATTTTCAAACACTAAACTTCTATATATGATTAGGATGACTGGTTAAAAAAAAGGATGACTGCCAAAATTTTAACTTATTTAACGATATTTGAGGTTTAAGTGGGAAATTTAATGTTAGCCATTAAAATAATCAATCAATGTATCATTAATCTAATTTAATTTGAATGATAATAGTCATTCTTTCCAAATATCAAAGTAGCTCAGTATGCTACTCTTTGTCAAGCAAGGTATCGTAGGACAAGGCTGGAGAATGTTTCCTTGGAACATTAAAGAAAACAACCAAGTTCTCAAAAACATCATTGTTACACTTAACAATTGTCTTCAAACAATGGTCCTAGCAAAGCAGCAACACTAGCAGATAAGGAAATTCGGATTAAGAAAAAGAAAAATACATATCATTCAACGCCTGCTACCGCCATTTAGCCATTCTGCGACTAATCAGAGCTCAGAGGTTGGTGACAGAATGGTGGCTGCATTGCAAATATGACAGCCACAGCAATTTAGATGGAATGAATCTTAAAAATAACTTGTCCCACTGCCATAATGCAGACATCCAAATATCAGGCAAGGGCAAACACAGGGTATAAACAGTAACAACCATACTGGCCCCCATGAAATGAAACCCTTGGTCAACAATTCATTCAGAAACCGATGTCTACAACTCACCAAAATATTTAAGGGAACTATCCATATTACAAAAAATAAAAAACAGTCGATAGATACTTATATGGTATAAATAAGTTTTTTCAATTCTGAAAAACAAATACAAAAAGAAAATACAGATGGAATTTCTTATGACGTGCAAACTAATTAGCAAAGAGAAGCAAAATACAACAGCATAGGCACGTAAGGGAAAAGACGGCAGATTGGGTATAATAGTAAACATAACTCATTGCCTTAATTCTGGCATAATATAAAAATAAGAAATTGCATCATACCCGAGTTACTGCATGTCTAAAGTGATCATACGGATGCAAATACATCATTGTAGCACTAGTCCACTGCATATACGCACCATCTATAGAAATTGGATTCAATCCCATGTCACAAAAAGGGCTTACGGCTGGACCTGAAGGGACGCTATAACTGGGGGGAGGCTGAGTACTTGCAATCTGACCCAACTGAGGGAAAGCAGAATCAAACTGCATGAATGGATGTAGCATCTTCTGCATATTGTAAGGGGCAAAGCCAAAGCTCTGGTTACAAGGAATGCTTCTAACATATCTGCAATGGTTCAAAATAATTTAGTTCAAAATTAAGGGGGAAAAGTCCATAAAGAGGACCAAATTATTCTCATTTCCATGCCCCATTTTCCATTCTTCAGTCCTTAAGTATCATGTACTTATTATGAATGACCATATCGTATTTACATCTTATCTACACTTACTTTATGAGAAAACGGGGATAAGAGTTATTACAAACTTTTGGTTAATTACGGAAATTGAAGAAGCAACATTAGATGAGGCAGTAATCTCCCACCTTTGATAACTCCGATCATAATCTGGGTCATAACGATCCTTCTCTCTGTCTCTAAAAATGGCTACCCGTGATGTACCATCCCGAACATAAATATTTTTCTCTGAATCAACCACAGAGGTCCTATAGTTTTCACACTCATCTTGGATAGGAGATTCATTTTTTTCCATAACTAGAAATCACAGAAGAATCATCAGAATCAGGACTGCGAGGGCTACTGAAAATACGTGCTCGTGCCCTGTCGTATTCTTCCTTCCTCTCCTCCACACTCCGCACATGACATCTTTTGATACCAATTTGATTTGCTTCATTTACAGATCCATTATTTGGCCTCAGCTTAATAGCAATTTTAATCTGCTCAGGTTTGTCGTTTTCTGAGTGTTTCATCGGAATTTCAGATAATCGGACAGCAGGGCATCTGATTTCACCTGCTCTCTTCGCCACAATTCTGCTTCCCAGGCCATCTAAACCATTGTCATGAACCATAGTTATCAGCCCATAGTGTTGAGCGACACGATGTGCTACAAGCCGAAGGTAGGAAGTGGGAAAATGTTGGAATTCAAATTGCTGCCGGTCAGAATGTTGTAAAAACTTCTGGATATCAAGTTCCATCTGCAAAACTAAATCCCAGGAAACCACAAAAGAGAGAGAGAGACAATCAATCTACTACGAGAAAAAGGCCAACTCAAGAAAGATTTAAAATGATATTAAACGCCACTGGGAAGAAGTATATTGAATAAAACTTAAACAAAAGGAAATACTTCTTTGTTGTTTTTCTTTCCTTTTTTACATTCCTTGTATATGGATATGGTAGATTTGGAAGAAATGAAGGCATATTGATAAAATATAAATGAACCCCTTGGTCTTGCAATTAAAATCAATCAACTCGTTTTTTCAGTGGAAAAAGTAAATATCAATAAAAATACACTGAACTGCAGAATTCCATCTAGTATTTACTGGGTACACTAGCAGCATTCAAAAGTGAATCTAAAACAATCCTTTTTCTTAACCTATTTTCCCTACTACTAGGAACTATTCCTCATAGATTTTTTCTTGTTACATCCTCCGATATGGGAAAAAGCAGCATCCTATCTTGCATCCACAAGGTACACAAAGTGCATTCATAATGAATCTATTCTCATTCTTTTTTTATATAATTTTTCCTACTGATATTTTTCCCGTTCGTTTATATGTTCGACATTTGCACCCAATTCCATAGAGCATAGTTTGCCCCTCCTTACCTATACATCATTAAAAAACCTAAATAATATAATAATTTCTATCAATTTTATATCTTTATCTAGTAGTAAATTATGTCACTAGAATCATGTAAACTGAGATCTACCTAAAGCTTAAAAAGCACACAAGACAAATCTCCATTCAGCATATTTTATAGCTTTATCTAGTAGTAAATTATGTTAAAGGTATAATACAATCATTCATAGACGTGTGGGATTATATATATAACAATTGAAGTCAATAAAATTGAGGATCTTTTTATTTAAATTATGCTTATTGAGCTTGGTGCACCTTGTGTGTCACTCATTTCCATGAACGACAACCAAATTGTTAAAATTGAAATGCTGTATCTTAAAATAAAAGGTTCATCAAGTTGACATTGATCATTCGGTGCTGGACAATGTCAACAAACCCAGCACAAAACTAGAACACTTCAATTTACAACCCATGCTAATAATGCATAAGCAGGCATAACCTCTCAAGGCTCATATATAAATCAAACAGAAAGTTATATCAGAAGTAACCAACCGAACACAATGTAACCCTTTTTTATAAACAATCTCAGGAGTAGGGATTTAAATTGCAGGTCAGGAGAAATAACTATGGTCTGTTCCAAACAGGAAGAAAACATAAATCTTCAAAACAATGCAAACATTTAGGTGATACAACACAGATAGCCATGAGTATAGTCAAAGTATATATGGTAGATACGTATGAAAGGCTGGTCAGATCGCAGCTACTGCTCATGATTCAAGCAGAAAATGTAAAGAAATAAAAGATTGCACTACAATTTGTACATTAATATAGGCGACCACAAAAAGAAAGAGAATCCGCCCAACTTCAACTAAGAAGGTCACTACCATGCATTGCCCCAAAAATTTGTCCATCAGAATCAAAACCAAAACAAAAGGCAACAAATCTAGCTTGTTTCTTATCCCCCTCAACTTCTCAACGCCCAATTAAAAATCATTGAAAAGAAGAACTCAGATCTGATAAATAATCTTTTCTATTCACATAAACCCTAAACCCAATTGACCCCCAACGAACACATGATAAACATAAAACGCGCATAATGGGGAAAAACATGTTCAGAAACGTAGTTATACAGAAATCCAATAGAAAAGCAAAAGAAAAATTACTGGTAAGACGATGACGAGGATTTTGAAGAGCCTCGACAAGGAATGGATCAATGGCTGACTCTTTGTCGTTGACAGCTGCGCCGGAGGCAGATGTAGGGGTAGTGGAAGTCAAGTCCATGGTAATAAATATAATTTTTCCGTTTCCTTTTTCTCTCCTCTCCTCTCCTCTCCTCTCCTTTTTTCGATTTTCCGTTCTTCTTCTTCTTGACGACGAACTAATCGATCAATCGAGAAGAAGAGATTTCCCTCGCCGAAGCACCTACAGGGAGAGGGAGAGGGAGAGGGAGAGGGAGAGTCCTGCCTCTCTCCAAAGAAGAAAGGATGAGACTCGGATATATTTTCAGGAGATAATTACACAGGATGTCCCCAAACTATGATCTCATTATAAATTTGTGATTAATCTTTAAAACATTTTATCAGTCCCCAAACTGTGATCTTATACTAAATTAGTCCCTAAACTTTAAAATATTTTATATCAGTTCTCTAACTATCAGTTTCATTCTATTTTGATCATTCAATTAATATGTCACTAACTTAATTGGTTTAAAAAAATAATATGCTTTTTAAAGTTTTGAGAATTGAACTCGTGATTATATGATAGTGTTTGTGTATATTTTTTTCTTTAACTCTTTGCCAGAGCGCACACATGTGTTCAAAACCAAATTTCTTAAAATACAGATTATTCTTTTTTCCACTAGAATTATCCGTTAGAATTGTTTCTTAAAAGAGATGTATAATAAAATGAACAGATTTACAAAAGTAAGGGCCAATCTGAAATTACTCTTGAAAAGTGTTTTTAAAAAGTGCGGTGAGAAAGTGATTTAAAAAAATTGGTTTAAGATTTAGATGTTTAGTATTATTGTCAAAAAGTACTTTTGAAAAGATAAAATGACTATTTTAGACATTAGATTGTAATATTCGAAATAGATATTTGAATTAAGGGTAAACTACACCAGTAGTCACCGAACTATGGTTTATTTCCTAATTTGGTCACCGAACTATTTTTTTGGGCAAAAACATCACTAACGTTATGTTTCCTTCCTATTTTGGTCACCGAACTATTTTTTTGGCAAAAACATCACTAACGTTATGTTTCTTTCCTATTTTGGTCACCAGCTGTTAGAAAATTTTATTTTTTAATTTTCATGTCATTTCTTCTCTCTTATCGTAAGCAATATATGTTATTTTATAATATTTTTTCAAACTAACAGGATGGTGACACGTGTCACTGCCTATTAGTGGAATAAAAGGAATGAAAAATCAAGCCCCTTATGCAGCCAGAGAGATTCGACTAATAAGCAGTTACACGTGTCACCATCTCTCTGGCTGCATAAGGGCCTTGATTTTTCATTCCTTTTATTCCTCTAATAGGCAGTTACACGTGTCACTATCCTGTTAGTTTAAATAAAATATTATAAAATAACATATATTGCTTACGAGGAGAGAGAATATATGACATGGAAAATTAAAAAAAAATAAAATAAAATAACAGCCGGTGACCAAAATAGGAAGTAAACATAACGTTAGTGATGTTTTTGCCAAAAAAAATAGTTCGGTGACCAAAATAGGAAGGAAACATAACGTTAGTGATGTTTTTGCCAAAAAATAATTTGGTGACCAAAATAGGAAGGAAACATAACGCTAGTGATGTTTTTGCCAGAAAAATAGTTCGGTGACCAAAATTGGAACGAAACATAACGTTAGTGATGTTTTCGCCAAAAAAAATAATTCGGTGACCAAAATAGGAAAGAAACCGTAGTTCGGTGACTACTGATGTAGTTTACCCTTGAATTAAATAAATTTTTTATATATGAAATAAATCAATTTAAAATATATAAAAAATAATTTGTTGTAACTTATTATTAATATTTTTATATGTGAAATATTTAAAAACATAAATTTTAAAAACATTGTAAGGAATTAATAAATTTACTAATCAATTTTAATTCGAATATATAACGTTTTAATACTTTTTAATGAAAACTTTATGGATAATAAATCAAGGTTGGCTTTTAAAATTTTAAAGCTGGCCACGTGGAGGAATGAAAATTTCAATAAAACTTCTATAAGCTGGTTACTGTTTGAAATAATAAAGGGTAAATTTATCTTTTCTTTTTAACTGGAATTATACCGCAAAAGCTAAAAAAATAGTTTTTTTTGCGTTGACTTGAAATCTCAGTTTAAAAAGTTTTTTCCCCCTCTATTTTTAGGCTATGTTTGGCAGAGTTGTTGAAAGTTTAGGTTGGAAGAAAAAGCTACATTTGAGGAAAAGCTGGAATTTTTAGCTTTTTCAAAAACAACGTTTGAGATCAATTCTGACATAAAACTTGGATGAAAAGAGGTAGAGGTAAAGGTAAAAGTTGGGTGTTCAGCGAAATTACTCCAAAAGTTGAGTAGAGAAGTTGCGTCGATTGAACCCTTAGCCGTTTAGTATTACTTTAGAGTTTCAAACCAACTTTTTAACTCAAAAGTTATTTTAACCTCATTCTTGGATAGGGGCCTAATTTAAGGGGGATTGTGTTAGTGTAATACCTTTAACCCGAATGTTACATTTGGGCCTCGAGCCCAACTCAATGCCACAAAATTTTGTAACTAGATTTAGCCCAATTCACATTTATTTATAAAATCCATTAAGTTTGAAATTTCAGAGTAGATAAACCAATTTAAAACGTTACATGAGAGCTCCATTTGAAAATACATAATTAAAACCATTCGACTCACAAGTTAAAATCTCAAAATAAGAGTTACAATACAAACATAGGGTCTTACGAATACATGGCCCAATAATGATCTAAGTACTGTACTCGGACACAAGTCGATGCTAAAGTCCTACTCTGATAATGATCCAACGATAGATGTCAGACCTACTAAATGCGAACGAAAACAATAATTCCGAATACTGAGCAATCTAGTTCAGTGGATACACTTCCACTCATGCAAATCATAAATATAAGCATGAACATAAAAGAATGATATCATGGCATAATATATCAACATTGGCGCTACATCTAGCCGCCTAAACACATAACAAACAGTGGGGGGAAAGCATTAATCTCACACATCACATGTATATCATACCAACAAACATGGAGTGGGGCTCGGTGCCACACAACTTCGGGAACGTACACTCTTGGGTGAGGCCTGGTGCTACACAACTTCGGGAACATACATACATGCTCAGAATCTCTCATCGAGCATCTTCGAATGAGACCCGGTGCCAACAACTTCGGGAACGTATACTCATGCTTGGAATCTCTCATTGAGCATCTTCAAATGAGACCTAGTGCCACACAGCTTCAAGAACGTACATTCGGCAATCAATAACCATGGTGTTGGAACACACTCTTTCTCTCACTGGTATCTGGATCCCAACAATTAAGGTACTCAACCGTACAAATGCCCTTATGTGGCACTCAATAATTTCAATCCACCAAGGATCCTTATTGTTTCAAGACAAACAAGGTTTTATTAAGTTGTTTATTCATAAAGCTCTTATGTGAGGTTTAAATCTCATCTTCTCATTTTTACTGTTCATTTTACCATATTAGAAGTCCATTGGGCCTTAGTCCTCGAATTATAGGCCCCTTGAACTCAAAACATAATTTCTGGGCAGATTGCCCAGATGGTACCGATACCTTTTTAAGAGTATCGATATGCTCCTGTACCCACTTATACGTACCGATACATAGAGGCCGTGTACCGTTACCTTATAGGTACCGATACGCCCCAAGTGTACCGATACCTATTTTTGCTACTAGAATTCATGAAGAACAGAGGGTATCGATACGGCCTAAGCCCGTACCGATACGCCCTTCAAATTTTGCTTGAGTTAGCCACTCAAAGTAAAGGGTATCGATACCAGTTTATTCAGTATCGGTACATGAGCCCAGAATTTGAATTCTGGAGCTCGCAAATCACCCCCAACACCCACAAACTTTCATGGTAACACCCAAAATCGAACCTACAAATTATGAAAGGTAGTTTAAGTGGTTTGCTACCATTTTTACACCATCAAATTTAGGTTTAGCCATTAAAGGGAGTCTCAAGCTCTCAAACCACCAAAACATCAAACAAAGCAACAAGCAATCTAATTTGTGATTTCGAGGAATACAAAGGAGTTAGTAATGTACTAACCTTGATTAAAATCTGCAACCGAAGCTCCTAGCCTAAGCTTCAAGCTTTCCTCTTCTCTTGAGCCTTGGAAGTTTCTCCAACCTCTTTCACTACAAAAAGATGTTGTAAAACAAGTTACAACGATGCTGAAAACTTAAAAGATACTAAAAGAAGGTTTCTACAACAAGTGATGGTGTCAAAACTCCCATTCCCGTTCTTTACCTCAACTCCCCACCAAAACTCCTTCTCCACCAAACTTAAGAACCTTACCTCAAAATGTAGATCCTCGGATGCTGAACAACTTGTCTCAAAACTAAAATTAGGGATTCACACTCTAAAACTCAAAGATCCAACCTTTCTCTTTGGGGTGAAAGCTAGAAGATGGGGGTGGATGAAGGTAGAAGACAAAGGGGACAAATGTGAGCTCATTCTCTTTCTTTTCTGCAGAGAATTAAAGAGCTACTCCCTCTTTCTTCTTTAAAAAGAGGGAATTTACCATCATACCCTTCTATCATCTTTCCAACCCAAAAACAAGCCCAACACCCAAAGACAAGCCCACAAGGCTCTCAAAGGCCAAAACTCTATGCCCAAACGCAAAGCTCGCCCTTTAAAAAATTATAAATATTTTAAAACTAATTTATAAAATTTTAAAAAATTAAAATAAAATGTGTGAACTTTAAAAAACTTTAAAGTGGGCATGCAAACTTACACTCACATCCGCCGCTCGCTGCAACAGCTATAAACAATTATCTTTTCAAAATATAAGAAAAAAGTGATTGTGTCAAAAAAATAACACACCACACATGTGTCACGTGGCTAGAGTTCCAACCAGCCCACCGTGCGGCCTTAGGCGATGTGACTCAAGACAAACGCCTAAGTAAGCCTTTTCAACCCTCTCGAAAGATCAAACTTCCCAAGCACCGACAAACGCAAAGCGTTCTACGCGGAATCGGATCAAACGAGATGAGAGAAGAATAACTTCGAAAGAACGCTCAAGAACAAAGAAAGAACACAAGAACACTCAGAGGATTTAGAGTAAATGCCTTTATTCCTTGGAAACTTGGATACATAAAATGAGGAGGGGAATGCCTCTATTTATAGTTGAGTTCCCCTTAATTCGACGGTCTATACAAATTTACATCGACGGCTAAGATCAAAGCCCACCAACCACAATGGTACAATTCTGAGAATATTCCCTTCTATCTATGGTAACAAATCCTATGTATACAAGGCAAGTTTACATAGGTCAAAGTGGATGGATATGCCTTCTAGAATCTCCCACGGATCGGGCTAAGTCTGGTGGTCTCTTTAGGCCCAAAATCTCTAACAGAACCTCTTGGGAACCCTGGTGTGCACTCCGTGGTGCCAATGACTCGGGCCTTGGCTCGTGGTCCGTGACACATGTCACAAGCCAAGTTGGTGTAGCGGTGACAACACACTTTGTGGGCCTTAACTTCAATCACTCGATCAAGAATAAATTTAAAAAGTCATACATAAATTTTAATAAAAATAAAATTGAGTTAATAATATGTAAATTTCCATTAAGAGTAAATTTCTTTCTCATGTGTAAGAACTGTTCAAAAATTGATATCACTTTAAAAATATTAAAATCACTTTAAAAAATATTATCTATTATTTTTTTAAAAAAATTTAACCTTAAATCAATTTTTTTTAACTCAATCACTACTGACCTGCAATCTTTGTATTTGCAGCCCATTTTTTTTTATCGAACCGCCATGCTGATTTTCCATTTCAGTAATAATCTATTCAGCCAAAACAACAAGAACTTCATAAATAAGTTGTCACATGTATTCGGTCGGCCAAGAAGAGAATGATTCAACGATCATTCGGCCGATAGAAATACGGTGAACTACAACGCATATCATTGCACTTTAAATTTAATATTAATTATATCACTAAACTAAAAATCGAAATTATTTTAACACTGAACTTTAATCAGACTTTTATTATATTATTGGGCCGTTAAAATTTCTACATATCATCGCATATGGACTGCTAGGATCTGTCTATGTAATTGATTTTAATGGCCCAATGGTAGAATTGAAACATAAATTACAATTTAATGTTAAAATAATATCGAATTTTACTTCAATGATAAAATTGATACTAAATTTAATGTTTAGTGGTATCAGACGTAATTTACCTATATAAATAAATAGAGAAACGGGTCTATAATATAAAAACAATGCTTGATTTTTTATATAAATAATTTAAGGCTAAAGGGCTTATTTTGTTTCCGAGTTCGATCCCAATTAGCAATGTTGTCCCTCGCGCGAAAACGCGTTCAATTAGGTCATCTAGTTCGCACATTAAAGCAAATTAGCCCCTTGACTAACAGAACCGTTAAACTGGCCGTTACTCCGTTAATGCCTCAGCTGTCAGTGCCACATGGCAAGCTATGTCAACGTTGAAAAGTCAAAATGCTGACGTGACATATAAATTTAAAAAAAAAATTATTTTTTAAATTTTATTTTTCATATTTACTTTTATATTAAATTTTAACTAATTAAATTATGACACGTGCCATCATCTAATTGATTTTAAACAAAGTAAAGAGTTAAAATAACTCTACACATGGAGGGGTTGGGAATTAAACTCGGGTCTTGGGGAAAAAAAACTTAGTGCTTTACCACTAAACCAACCTCTTAACCTTGTTAATAAACACTAAATGTAACATATAATCTCATCCAAATAGCATAGCTTCTTCTTTTTCATTACCTGAACTTTCCATTGCAGGTTATTTATTATGATGGCTGTGATATTGCTTGTGAGTTCAACAACACTGATGCGGCACCTTCCATGGCCGTTGCGTAATTTAATACCTAGTGGAGTGGCGCGGAATTTCAGTCTCAGGCGAACAGGGTCTCATCGAGTCAAGAACTCAAGTCCAAGTGCTGATATCCCGGCAGCCACATTGCACCATCTGATAACAACAGCAAGCAAGGAGAAGGCATAGTGAAGAAAACAGAAGCTCGTTGCATATGCATATTGAAGATTGGAATAAAAAGTATCAAACATTGTCTCCTAAAAAGTTTTGAGTTTGTTACAGGCCGCTAGCAACACAAACTAAAGGGCGAGGATTGTAGCTAAACTTGCTGGTCTTCTCCTCATATTACTCTTTGCGCAATTAATACTGATTTTAATAGGGTTTGATTGTTTATAATTAGACATAGATTTTGGATACTTACTGCCAATGGATCTTATACTGCTGTGTACTGTAAAATTCAATCCTATCCAAAGATACATGAAAATTTTCATTGCTTGTCGCTTCAAGTTTGAGATTTCAAAGTTTCAAAGCAAATTTCGGGTAATGAAGAAGAAGCTATGCTATTTGGATGAGGTTATATATTATATTTAGTGTTTATTAACAAGGTTAAGAAGTTGGTTTGGTGGTAAAGCACTGAGCTTTTCTCCCCCAAGTCTCGAGTTTGATTCCCAACCCCTCCATATGTAGAGTTATTTTAACTCTTTACTTTGATTAAAACCAATTAAATGATGCCACGTGTTATCTGGTTGGTTAAAATTTAATATAAAAATAAATATGAAAAATAAAATTAAAAAAATAAATTTTTATTTTTTAAATTTATATGTCACGTCAGTAGCAAGCCACGTCAGCATTTTGACTTTTCAATGCTGACATGGCTTGTCATGTGGCGCAGACAGCTGACGCGTTAACGGAGTAACGGCCAGTTTAATGGTTCCGTTAGTCAATGGACTAATTTGTTTCAATTTGCGAACTCAAGAACCTAATTGAACGCGTCTTCGCGCGAAGGGTAATATTGC
Source organism: Hibiscus mutabilis (assembly GCA_019671005.1). Lineage (NCBI taxonomy): Eukaryota > Viridiplantae > Streptophyta > Magnoliopsida > Malvales > Malvaceae > Hibiscus > Hibiscus mutabilis. The sequence goes on from CM033742.1 coordinate 30,009,449, forward strand.
TAATTGAGGTCGAATTCGGGGGCAAAATAAGCTCTTTAGCCATAATTTAATGTAGCGGCAAACAAAAAATTGTTTATGTGATTGTCTCTGACAAATCAAAACCTATTTCATACCAAATGATCTTTTAAATTGATTAGTTGAATTTCTAATTTTTATTTATAAATTATAGGCGATACGCTTTGATTTTAAAAATAATTAGACTACATATAATATGATCTAGATGCCAATAACATAAAGGAATACCTGATTAAAGTTGTGTTGGTACTTTATATAATATTTCCTCTCATAAAATGTGATACAAACTTCAAATTAAATATTAATACATCATATATTGTCTATACATTAGGAGGGAGGATCCTCTTATACCATGTAAAATTTGAAAGTTTTTTTTGGTTCGTTGAATGGAGGTTAATGGATGACTGAGATTAATAGTAAGAAATGAGAAGATTATCACAAAAAAAGATAGGAGAATAATTTTGGTCATTTATTTATCCTCGTCTAATGATTCAAAAAAATGTAAAAATAATTGAGCTGTAAGCGGATCTTAACTCATCATCAAAAATTAATTAATTGCCAACAATATTTATATAATGAATGTTTTCCCCGGATTACATCATTGTATTTTATCTACCAATAATTCAAAATCATAAGTTTATGGTATCCTTTGTGTGCAAAAACAATCAAGTGCCGACCAAGACTTTGATGTTCTGATCCTTTGTTTCAACTTAAATCTAGAAAAGAAAAAAGTGAGGTGAAAACATAATGATTCATTCAAAGAATGTGAGCACTACAGTCGACATATACATTGTGATCGTCAACTCCCATCTTTGCATATGTCCCACCGAAACCTCTTATGTTTCTGTGTAATACCCAAAATTTACAGTAATATTTAAGGGTCATTTAGTGCTAAGATAATTGCTTAAAAGCTTAGTGTAATCACTCTTTTTTATCCAGTTTGTAAATAGTGTTAATACATTAGTATAATAATTAATAGATATTGTTATCGCATGTATGCGTATATTACATTAGTATGTGTGTACGTGTGATTAACATGTGCGTAAAATACGTGTGATATGTGTGAGTGCATGCATATTATACATATTATGTTTATGTACATGTTAATATTTATTATAGTATATGTGTGCCGCATGTATGTTTATGTGTGCATTGTGTGACTGTGTAACATGTGAATGTTTATATAGTTATGTGTATAATTATGTGTGCATATACATTTATATGTTATATTAACTAAGGACGTGTAACGTATATTAATGTCTGTATACTATACGTATATGTGTGCGCGTACGAATGTATGTATGCATTATCATATTTGTATTATTGTTATTAATATTATTATCACATATATATAAACAAATAATAAAATAAGACCCAAGTTTATTAGTGTCCAATCCAATATATTACAAAACCCAAAAATTGTGTTACATTGGGCCTAACTCAGCCAAGCCCTAATCTAATTCAGAAACCCTAATCCATATTTGAACCCTAATCCCTTTTAGTGTATGCGCAGATGCAGGAGGGCCGTTAGATCAGATTTGGATCCAACGGCCGCGATCGAAGCTCCGAGACTTCTCATCTGCCGTGTGAAGCCCACGCGCTGGCTGTTGGATTCCACACTCGCGCGTGTAAGACACGTACAAGGCCGACCGTATTCTCCAGGCCACATGGCATCATCTCGGTCCGCCTCGTCTTTCCAAGGGTGCATCTGAGCCGTCCATGCAGTAGGCCATCTCAGCCGTTGGATCAAAATTGATCCAACAGCCAGGATTAAGACTGGCACCACTCCACCTCCACCATGCCCCGCCATACCATCAGCTCAACCACTGCATCAAACATCACCAAAAACATCAAAAACACATACTTTGTCAGTTATCAGATCTCAAAAAATATGTATTTTATGTACTACTTCTACCAACCAAAAATCAGATATATGTAAGAGAACCCAAAAATTTGTAAAGGGATCAGTCTTGAGTTTCTCAGAAATAAAATGCAAACCAAAAGTTTCGGGGTAATTTTGTTTTTTCCTCTCATACACGCATGCATGTAAGAAATAAAAAACAAAGAAAAGGATAAGGCTTTTACCTTCGTCGTTTCTTTTCCCATAGGCAATAAACTCTAAAGGGGTGAGCCAAAAAGGGTTTTTCTTTTTGTTATTCAAAGAATAACAGAGGGTTCTTGGGTTTTCTTTGCTTCGAAAATGGGAGTTTTTAAAGGTTTTTTAGGGTTTGTGGTTGTCTGTGGTGGCCGGTGCTGTGGTTTAGGATGGTTAGAGTTGGCCTCACGGCCGTGCCGCATTGGAAACCACCTGAGCACGGCCGCCGTTTGAGAGGCCTTCGGTTGGGGAAGCTAAGTACATGGGAGAGAGTTTTTTCTCTAGAAAGCCAAATTTTGAAATGCCAAAGGTTTGGTAGCTTAACCAAATAGGTCTTTTTATAGACGTTTAATATCTTGGAAATGGTAAAATCAATGCATGAGGACCTCCGCGTTTTCGTTTCTTTCATTTCGGGAGTGCCGCAGGGTATAATTGCAGGCTAGGTCCTCATTTCTTTGCAAAACATCTCAATCTAGCCCCAGAATGAACCGAATTCAGTTTTCAATTGGTTTAATTACGCCCTAAGTCACTCCACATTTTTGAATTTTACATTTCGAGCTTGCCCCTTGGGTATTTTACAACACTAGTCCTTTTAAGTTTTGTTTGGCTTGTAATCTCGTCCTTGAATTGCTTTCTTTTTATTTGATTTTCGTCTTCCGCTTTATTTTTGTTTCATTGCAGTCATTTATCATATTTGAATGTTTAGGTCGTATGTTGTTATTATATGATGCCAGCATGGTTTTTTGTGTTCATATTTGCTTCTGATTTCATGTTTATTTGTGCTTTATTAGGTGTTGTATCATGTTTTTAGGTCATTTAATTTGTTCGTTCATATGGTACACGTTTATTTTAAGTGTCTTGTCTTAGTCTGGCTTGTGTGTCATATCTATTTATGTCTTCACATGTATATTATCATGCTATGATGCTTCTTTTTTGTTGTTCATGTTGTGCTTCCTTTTATCATGTTTATATGTCTAGCATGAATTTCGTGTTTTCGCATCTTGAGTTATATTTGTTACATTTAAATATCATGGTGTTTTAGCATATGCATAGATTGTGTCATTTGATAAGTTGTAATGTGGTATTATGCTCATATTATTATTGAATCATATTTTATTCACGTCATGCATGTGTTATCGTTGTAGTTCATCTTAATATATTTAAGCATGTTAGATTTAATTATTTAATGTTGGAATTATGTTTTATTCTTGTTTATGTATATACTTTGTTTTTTATCATTATAATATGTTATGTTTTTTTATGTATTTTATTATTTTTATTTAGCATTGAAATATTGTTGTTTTAGTACCATATCGATGTAAATATATGTCCTTTTTTTAATTTGTTTTCTAGGGTTGCATAAAGGATTAATATATTTTGTCAATACGGTGCCCTTTTTATCCGAGAGTAAACGGGGCCAGTATCAGGCGTAGTGATGGTGGTTGGGCGTTTACTCTCGGATAACGGGGCCTTTAAATTTACTCGCACTTATAACCAAATTTTAATTTAGTCGTCATTTTAATCCGAAAAGTTTAATTTTAATAAAGGGGTAATTATTAAAGTACCAATATTGGGCGGTGTGGGGGTGCTAATCCTTCCCCATCCGTAACCGACTCCCGAACCCAACAAGTTTTCAAATCTCTGGTTTTACGGTGTCCGACCTACCTTAGTTGCCGGTGGTGACTCCATTTTCTAAATAAAATACGGTTTTTACAAAATCCCACGTAAGATATTTTTCAAAACAAAGCCATAGATAAAAATTCGTTTTTTAGCGCCAAGGACATCACTACAGATGGCGACTCCGCTGGGGACATTTTTTTTGTTTTTTCAAACAAAATAAAGTGAGTCGAGCTTTTAAATAATTACCGCTTTATTAGTATTAGAAATTCCGGATTAAAGTGACTATTAAACTAACATTCGGTTATAATTGTGCGTTTATTTTAACGCATTTAAAATATGGCATATAAACCCGTTTTAAGTGGGGGAAAACGCTAATGCTTTCATGGAGATATCGTTCTCCCGTGTAGGCCTAGAAAGTACCTTCGGGGCTCGATTACCTTATGCTTTCGTAAGGATATCGTTCCTTTGTGCAAGCATAAGCGAATGGGTCCTCCTGAATTGAACCCGGTTGAAAGGAGCCTATAATGGGTTATGATCAGGGGCCCTGCTACTCTTAGTAGAGGACATCGAGGACAATTCGGGTACCTCTTAGCACCAACACTGCATGTAGAGAACATATAGAAACCCACCCCTTTAGAGCCATGCAGATAACCTTAGATGTTTTAGACGGGATGTAAATAGGGTTGTTTTGTTTATCGTGTTTAATTTACCCTTTATTTGTGTGTTTATTGATTTTAATCGGTACTGACTTGTTTTCTTTTTTGTTTTGTTTTTGCATATATCATCACATTCGCATTACATAGGGTATTGATTCCCGAGTGGTTTCTCCCATAATAGAAGATTGTTCATGATGGAACAAATGTTCTTTGACCTAAAGAAAGGGGGTCTAGTTTCAGAGTTCCATCCCGAGACTAGGCCAAGGACAGCAGAAGAAGGATCGTTCGGGGACTCAAGAACAAATTCGGTAAGAAGTGTCAATTCTGGTAACAAGCGAGATGAAGTGCAAGAATTAAAGAAGTAGATGGCCGAGATGATGGACCAGATGAATGCTATGAGGCAAGCAGCCTGTCGAACTCAGGAAAGAATTGACCAAGGATCAGAATGTGGAACATAATGGCCAGAATGTCAATACAGACAACACCGTTAAATACGGCAAATCGAATCCCTTTGTGATCAATCTCAAGAAACAGACAATCGGCATATCTGTGGTAGATACCAAGGGAATAGAGGCAAGTCCAGGGGAAGCTCGAGTATCCAATGACATCGGAAGGCATCATCCTATACCCATGAGATACACCGAGCTACTTCCGTTGCTTGTCGAAAGGAGCCTTATCGTACTGGTGAAGTCTATACCAAGGAGACCTCCTTATCCGAAGGGTCACAACAGTCGTGTCTGGTGCAGCTACCACATAGGCGATTCGAGTCATCACACTGAGAATTGTAGAGCCCTGAAGGACAAAGTTCAAGATCATTTCAGAATGAGAGTTTTGGATTTCGAAGATGGACAACCCCGATTCTACAGCGAACTAGCCATTGCCCGATGGGCAAAGTCGAAGGAGGGTCAACGCCCAGCCCAAGGTTCAGGTAACACAAAAGTGGGTTATTCAAGCGAGATAAATTCAGGAGTCAAGAATAAAAGCAGCTCAGAAGATGAACTTGCATGCAAGTACGACCAACACGAGCATGCAGGCACGATCTAAGCATAAAATTGAAGAGCATACAAGACGAGTACCGGAAGCTGCATTTTGAATTCAAGAATGTCGGTCTGGGTGACACCGCTGAAGAATGGATTAATGGTATGATTCGGTTGAGGAAAGATTTAGAACGCTGGAGGCAGAAATGCAAAACTGGTAAAAATACAGCCAAATCATTGTCACAGAAGATGAAAGAAGCTGAGAGCCAACGCGACGTTCTCCAAAGTGAGTTGGAAAGTAGTCTGGCCATGGACGATATCCTGAAATCATGTCTGTAGTAGGAAAGAGAGGAATCACAAGCCTTTCAAATGGAAAACACATCACTCAAAGAACAGATAACGAGGCTCAAGACTTCTTTGCGTACCAGCGATATTCGTGCTGAGGCAGTGACCGTCAAGCTACAAAAGGCCGAGCAGACAATACGGGAGAAAGACCGAGACATAAAGATCTTTATGACTCAAGCCCGACAAGTAGCTCAGCATGTAGCAGACTTAGCCGATGCAGCAGCGCTGATAAGCCAGAATATGGATCCAGCGTTGGATCGTGAAGGAAAGCTAACGGGACTATTGAAGGAGGTCAAGAAATTAGATGCCAGGGCTCACCGCTATCTGTAAACCCTTAATACCGGATGTAATGAAACCTTTTGGTCTGAATGAAAGATGTCATATAGGGACAAATCACTTACGGAATCGATGCCTTATTGCATTCATGCATTGCATTTGCATCACGTCCTTTGCATTGTTTAATAGTTTTATCATCGCATAACACTTCATCATTTAATACTTGGGGTTCGATGGCAGAATTAGTTGGAAAATGGAACGAAATAGAGAGTCGAGGCTTGATCAGCTAGAAGAAAGAATTGAGAAAGAGCTGAAGAAGAAATAAAAGATAAATATTTTCAATACGAGGAAACTCTGTCCAGTCCCTGATTTGGTTATTCCTCTAGATTTCAAGGTTCCCAGATTTATGCAGTATGACAGAACCAGCTATCCGAAGATTCACTTGACCATGTTTTGTAGAAAAATGGAGGGATACATGAAGAATGATGAGTTGTTGATCCACTACTTCCACGATAGCCTGACGGGACCTGCAGCAGTGTGGTATAACTGTTTGAACAGAAACCAAGTTAGGTCATGGGGTGACCTTGCTAATACCTTCTTGAGTCAATACGGATATGCTTTAGATTTAGCGCCCTGTCGTCAGTTTCTTCAGAATGAGAAAATGAGACCAAATGAAAGCTTCAGGGAATATGCACTAAGGTGGCGATGTTTGGCGACCCAAGTCCAGCCTCCTATAGCGGAAGAAGAGTTGACTCCCCTGTTCCATACAACGCTTCCCTCTCCTTTCTTCGATATGATGTTGGAGAAATTGAGAAACGAATTTAAAGATTTCATGACGATTGGAGAGAGGATAGAATACACAATCAAAGAAGGAAAATTGGGGTCTAAATTCAAGGATCGAATCGAAGATAAGATAGATAAAGACGGAGAGGTAAATAAGTGTTATCTCCAAGGTTCGCGTGGCCGTAAGAGAAAAAGATAGATTGACACCTCGGGGTTATCAAGGAAAATTCCTCGGACGAGCATAAATTTGGAAGTGTTCGGAACATCTATCTCAGACATATGACATCATTTGGTAGGGGTCACTATCTTGCTCCTAAACCGATGAAGATCGCACATGATCCATCTGCCCATAGTTTTGACTCGAGTAGCACATGCGAATTCCATATGGGGGCACCGGGGCATCCTACTAGAAAATGTAGACCTTTATTGGAGGAGATCAAGAAGCTGACCAATGATGGGACCTTGACACAAGAGCTGATCCAGCAGTGGAGGACCAAGGATGAGGGGCAAGTATGCATAGTGCTGAGGAAGCCAGAGATGTCTCTACATTAAAAGACTTTACTGAAGTAATACAAGGAATCAACTTTACTACTTGTGGCCCACATGTGGTAAAGATCTTTTGTGAAGGGGCATGTTTGTTGATTTTTATTCCAATGAAGAACACATTTTGCTTAACATACAATGTTCTTGAAAGCACATAGATGTATATTTTCTCGCCGTTGTAGGACACTGGTTATCAATTGCAAGATGTAACATTAGATGGATGTTGTGACAACGATGAGGTGTGGTCTTCCCTACCAGACTCTGGTCAACAAAGCAAGATTACTACTTTTTCTATGATGTTCAAGGAAGAAAAAGCTGCGAATGTCAACCATGTGGAGTTGCTTGGAATTGAAACTCTAGGCATAATCTTCTAGGTAGTAAATAATTAAAAAAAGTGGAAGAATTGAAGGAAAAAAGAAGAGAGAAGAAAAAAGAAAGAAAAAAAAGAAAAAAAAAGAAAGAGAAAAGAATAATAAAAGCACTCATATGTTTGAAACCTGGTAATAAGCTTGTTCAGATAAGAGTGTGGGAATTTTGGGTTACTCCGCTTAAGCGACAAGGTGGCAATACACCATCCAATTCAAGAAACCTTAGCTTCATGAGTGATGGTAATATTTTCAAATCGTGACTATGCCGAGTAACTTGGGGCAATGTTGTTTGCTCCATCGTTGTCCTCAAGACAAATGACTGTGACGAATTGATTTCCTCAGATAATGATAAAAGCGTAAAAAAAGAAGAGAAAAGAAAAAGAAGAGAAAAAAGAGAAAAAAGAAGAAAAAAAAAAGAAAAAGAGAAATGGAAGAAAAAAAGGAAAAGAAAAAGGAGGAGAAAAGAAGAGAAAAAAAAGAAAAAAATAAACGATAACATAGGTAAAATTAAAACTCGCACCACCTAGAACTCTATTCTTAGAGTAATATTTCTGCGCTCGAGTGGTCATACAAGCCCACCCTTTTTGGGGGCGGAGCAGATAATGAGAATTGAGAAAGAGTAGTATTCTGCAGCAACGCGGTAATCATGAGGATGAACCGAGTCACCTGAGAAGATTTCACAACCTTGAATTATTGAATGGTTGAATCTAAGACGTTCTTACACTTGATATCCAGAGCTCCTATTCTGTGATTTTAAGATCCTGTATGTTAATCTAAATGATACCCTTTAGTGGAATGCCAATCAACAAATTGACAAGTTAAAGCAACAAAAATTTCCATGTATTAGTTCAGAGATAAGATCCAGAACACAAGATTACGGATATTATTGGAGCACTTAACCAGAAACGACCCCACAATGTATAGGATGAAGACGATGACAAGAGCATATGTGTCAGATAGCTCAAGAACAAGAAGCGGGTTTCAGCCATGATTCCTTGGTTGGCTCAAGAAAATGAAGGACGAACCAGGACGAGAATGAGATTACAAAATACGGGGGACGGTAAGAGGTAAACATTGAGTCTCCAAAGAATTAAAGCACATGGAGCGAGAAATGGTTCCCGTCAAGAGGTAGGAAGAAGATTGAGATTAAGTTCAGAACATAGAAGCATTTTGCTCACCCAGATGACGATACTGACAAATACTCAGAATGTTGGGTCAAAGGAGTTGGAAGGTAGCCGAGCTTAGGATCGAGTAGGGCAATACAGAACAGGAAGAATGGTAAGAATCTCTGCACATGCATGATATATAGTTTGTTTGTGAAGCGGGCAGAAATGAATATCAAAACTGAGCATACTGCAAAAAAGAAAGGAAACAAGGAAATTCGAAGAATGACTTTTCAGGGCATATGATTTTAAAACATGTCTAAAAATAAAAAGAAAAAGAAAAAGAGAAAGGAAAAAAGAAAAAAAGAAAGAAAAAAGAAAAAAGAGAGAGAGAATTATATCGCGAAAGGGTTAAAAGACATGAATCAGATAAATAACTGATCAAAGGGCATACTGCAACAGAAGAGAAGAAAAGAAATATAAGAAATAACCTTGCAGAGCGTAAGACTTTAGAACAAAAAAAGAGAAGAAAAAAGAGAAGAAATAAGAAAAAGAAAGAAAAGAGAGTGATAGAAAAATAATGATAAAAAGAGAAGAAGAAGAAAGAGGTAAAAGAGAGAAAAGGGAGAAGAAAAAATAGAGAAAATAAAAAAGAAAAAGAAGAAAAAGAGAAGAAGAAAAAGAAAGCACGACATTGCATGCATCATATAGATAGAGGCATATCAATTTTTGCTTGTTTCTAGACAAGTATTTGAAGAATTGCCAAAGAATTTACTAAAAAAAGAAAAGATGTCGGCAACCATAGCAGTGTGAGGCCAGATGTTAAATCCTTTGGGTCATTGGTAAGTCCTTCGGGTCACCATTAAGCCTTTTGAGCATGGTGATAAGTCCTTCGGGCCATCAGTAAGTCCTCCGGGCATAATGCGGCAGCCATAGTAGCATGAGGCCAGATGACGACAGCCATAGCGGCGTGAGGCCAAGTGTTAAATCCTTTGGGTTATCGGTAAGTTCTTCAGACACGGTGTTAAGTCCTTCGAGCCACCATTAAGTCTTTCGAGCATGGTGATAAGTCCTTTGGGCCATCAGTAAGTCCTTTGGGCATGATGCGGCTGCCATAGTAGCGTGAGGCCAGATGACGACAGCCATAGCGGCATAGAGCCAGATGTTAAATCTTTCGGGTCATCGATAAGTCCTTCGGGTACGGTGTTAAGTCCTTCGGGCCACCATTAAGACTTTCGATCATGGTAATAAGTCCTTCGGGCCATCAGTAAGTGCTTCGGGCATGATGCAGCAGCCATAGTAGCGTGAAGCCAGATGTTAAGTCATTCGGGTTATCGGTAAGTCCTTCAGGCACGATGATAAGTCCTTCGGGCTACCAGTAAGTCTTTTGAGCATGGTGATAAGTCCTTCAGGCCATCAATAAGTCCTTCAGGCATGATGTGGCAGCCTTAGTAGCGTGAGTCCAAAGATATCAACAGCCTTGTAAAAAAAGAGAAAAAGAAAAAAAGGAGAAAAAGAAAAAAGAAAAAAGAAAAAAAGAGCAGAAAAAGAGGGAAAAAGAAAAAAAAGAAGAAAAAAGAGAAAAAAAGAAAAAAGAGAAAAGAAAAACCGAAGACAAAGGTTATACACAGGAGAAACCTACGTTTTTGAGCCCCAAATGAAAGGCTCCATATAGGAAAAGCCCTAACTCCAGAATTTCAAAAAAGAACCAAATGTGAAGAAGTTCTATATAGGGAGAACTTACGAGCCTGAAGATTCGGCCAAGGAAAAGCGGAGAGTTCCAGAAGAACACGTGATTTCGAAGTCATGAGCAGGGAAGTTGGATAAAAATAAGTGCTTTTGGCTTTGCTTTGTTCTCGTTTCACAAGAACAAGCAAAGAGGGGCAACTGTAATCACTCATTTTTATCCAGTTTGTAAATAGTGTTAATACATTAGTATAATAATTAATGGATATTGTTATCGCATGCATGCGCATATTATATTAGTATGTGTGTACGTGTGATTAGCATGTGCGTAAAATACGTGTGATATGTGTGAGTGCATGCATATTATACATATTATGCTTATGTACATGTTAATATTCATTATAGTATATGTGTGTCGCATGTATGTTTATGTGTGCATTGTGTGACTGTGTAACACGTGAATGTTTATATTAGTTATGTGTATAATTATGTGTGTATGTACATTTGTATGTTATATTAACTAAGGACGTATAACATATATTAATGTCTCTATGCTATACGTATATGTGTGCGAGTACGAATGTATATATGTATGCATTATCATATTTGTATTATTGTTATTAATATTATTATCACATATATATAAACAGTTAATAAAATAAGACCCAAGTTTATTAGTGTCCAATCCAATATATTACAAAACCCAAAAATTGTGTTACATTGGGCCTAACTCCGCCAAGCCCTAATCTAATTCAGAAACCCTAATCCATATCTGAACCCTAATCTATTTTAGTGTATGCGCAGATGCATGAGGGCCTTTGGATCATATCTGGATCCAACGGCCACGATCGAAGCTCGGAGACCTCTCATCTACCGCGTGAAGCCCACGCGCTGGCTGTTGGATTCCTCACTCGCGCGTGTAAGACAAATGCAAGGCCGGTCGTATTCTCCAGGCCACGTGGCATAATCTCGGGCCGTCTTGTCTTTCCAACGGTGTATCTGAGCCGTCCATGCAGTAGGCTATCTCAACCGTTGGATTAAAATTGATCCAATAGCTAGGATTAAGACTCGCACCACTCCACCTCCACCATGCCACCACCATGCCCCGCCATACCATCAGCTCAACCACCGTATCAAACATTACCAAAAACATCAAAACCACATACTTTGTCAATTATCAGATCTCAAAAAATATGTATTTATGTACTACTTCTACCAACCAAAAATTAGATATATGTAAGAGAACCCAAAAATTTGTAAAGGGATCAGTCTTGAGTTTCTCAGATATAAAAAAGCAAACCAAAAGTTTCGGGGTAATTTTGTTTTTTCCTCTCATACACGCATGCATGTAAGAAATAAAAAAACAAAGAAAAGGATAAGGCTTTTACCTTCGTCGTTTCTTTTCCCATAGGCAATAAACTCTAAAGGTTTTTCAGGGTTTATGGTTGTCTGTGGTGGTCGGTGCTGTGGTTTAGGATGGTTAGAGTTGGCCTCACTGCCGTGCCTTACCGGAAACCACCTGAGCACGGCCGCTGTTTGAGAGGCCTTCGGTTGGGGAGGCTAAGTACAGGGGAGAGGGTTTTTTCTAGAAAACCAAATTTTGAAATGCCAAATGTCTGGTAGCTTAACCAAATAGGTCTTTTTATAGACGTTTAATATCTTGGAAATGGTAAAATCAATGCATGAGGACCTCCGCATTTTCGATTCTTTCATTCCGGGCGTGCTGTAGAGTATAATTGCAAGCTAGGTCCTCATTTCTTTGCAAAACATCTCAATCTAGCCCCCGAATGAACCGAATTCAGTTTTCAATTGGTTTAATTACACCCTAAGTAACTCCGCGTTTTTGAATTTTACATTTCGAGCTTTACCCCTTGGGTATTTTACAACACTAGTCCTTTTAAGTTTTGTTTGGCTTGTAATCTCGTCCCTGAATTGCTTTCTTTTTATTTGATTTCTGTCTTTCGCTTTATTTTTGTTTCATTGCAGTCTTTTATCATATTTGAATGTTTAGGTCATATGTTTTTATTATATGTTGCCAGCATGCTTTTTTTGTGTTCATATTTGCTTCGGATTTCATGTTTATTTATGCTTTATTAGGTGTTGTATCATGTTTTTAGGTTATTTAATTTGTTCGTTCATATCGTACATGTTTATTTTAAGTGTCTTGTTTTAGTCTGGTTTGTGTGTCATATCTATTTATGTCTTCGCATGTATATTATCATGCTATGATGCTTCTTTTTTGTTGTTCATGTTGTGCTTCATTTTATCATGTTTATATGTCTAGCATGAATTTCGTGTTTTCGCATCTTGAGTTATATTTGTTACATTTAAATATCATTGCGTTTTAGCATATGCATAGATTGTGTCATATGATAAGTTGTAATGTGGCATTATGCTCATATTATTATTGAATCATATTTTATTCACGTCATGCATGTGTTATCATTGTAGTTCATCTTAATATATTTAAGCATGTTAGATTTAATTATTTAATGTTGGAAGCATGTTTTATTCTTGTTTATGTATATACTTTGTTTTTATCATTATAATATGTTATGTTTTTTTATGTATTTTATTATTTTTATTTAGCATTGAAATATTCATGTTTTAGTACCATATCGATGTAAATATATGTCATTTTTTAATTTGTTTTCTAGGGTTGCATAAAGGATTAATATATTTTGTCAATACGGTGCTCTTTTTATCCGAGAGTAAACGGGGCCAGCATCATGCGTAGTGATGGTGGTTGGGCGTTTACTCTCGGATAACGGGGCCTTTAAATTTACTCGCACTTATAACCAAATTTTAATTTAATCGTCATTTTAATCCGAAAAGTTTAATTTTAATAAAGCGGTAATTATTAAAGTACCAATTTTGGGCGGTGTGGGGGTGCTAATCCTTCCCCATCCGTAACCGAATCTCGAACCCAACAAGTTTTCAAATCTCTGGTTTTACGGTGTCCGACCTACCTTAGTGGCCGGTAGCGACTCCATTTTCTAAATAAAATATGGTTTTTACAAAATCCCACCGAAGATATTTTTCTAAACAAAACCATAGATAAAAATACGTTTTTAGCGCCAAGGACATCGCTACACTTAGTGACTAAAATGATAAAAATGCAAAAGTTAGGATTTTCTCAATTATGGACTGTAGAAAAGAAATTTCTGAGGTTTTAAGGTGTCATGTGATAGAGAATGAGTAAAATAGGATACTTGCTAAATTTGGTTAAAATCCAAGGAAAATTTGAAATAGGAATTCAAGGTTAAAGTTTAGTGACCAAAATGATAAGTTTTCAAAACTTGTATGGTACAAGTTGAAATATAAAAAGTTAAGGGACCAAAGTTGTAATTTCCCAAAAGTTAGGTGTTTTATTTCATAAATAGATAGAACACCTATTGGTGTGGATCGAATGTGGAATTATTGATCCGATATTTCGATTATTGGGAAATCACAGTCAAAGTTTAAGTGGAATTCGGATACCCAGATCGAACTGAATTTTTTTTTAAAATTTTACCATATGATAGAGGAAGGTTATAAAAGTCATTTCCAAGTTTTGTAAATATTTTAGTTCGATTCAGGATGAATCCTATGATTTATTTTGATTAGGGAATTTATTTAGTAACCGATAAAATTCTTAGCATTTATCGGTAAATCGAATCAAGCTAAAATTTTGGAGATGATTCCATAGACTTTGGAAGAGTTATAACATATTATTTTATGGATATTTGGAGATTTAAACGTTTGGATTAAATTTATTTGACTGAAGTTGCCTAGAATGGTGATTTTGTAAAAAAAAATGATGTGTAAAGGGTATTTTGGTCTTTTCACCTAAAAGGGACATGGAAGGAATTTTGGGATTTCTTTAATGGATGAATAGTGGTTGGTTGGAATCCAAATGAGTTTAGTTAGAATTTTACAAAATGGTAAACTAGTAAATATGAATTCAGTTGGGGGACATTTTGGTAAATTGGAATAAAATGAATTAAAAATTCATTTTTATTTATACAAGTGGCATAAATATATGATATATGAAGATTTATCATCCAAAAATTCATTCCCAAACCATGGAGAAAGAGGAGAAAGAAGAGGAAATCTTACAAGCACGATTTAAGCCTCGAAACTCAGTTTTTAGGTAATCTTCCAAACTACAAAGTTGTTCTTCTCTTCAATCTCCATCTATTGATGTAAATTATTCATAGATTTCATGCTTGATTTATGAGATTTGATATGAGAAATAAATTAGGGTTTATGTTCAAATTTGGGGGTTTTATGATTTTATGAATCTATGTTCGATTTTATTTTGAAATCAAGCAAGAATGATGTTGGATTCATGTTTTTGAATTAGGATTTAAACCCTAAACAACTTAGTATCCTTGAAGAAGATTAGGGTTTAGGGATCCAACCTTGAACTAGGGTTTGTGACGAAGAGTTAGTAATCTAGCAATCTTGATTTGTTGTTTGAAATCAAAACCCTAAATTTAAACCCTAAAGGACTAATTCAAAAAAGTGTTAAAGTTAGGGGTTTAAAGGGTTGAAATGTGACAATTAGGTATTTGAAGAGTACTATGTTGGAGAAATTTATTTAAGTGATTTAGATGTTGATTTTGAAGTGAATAGAAGCTTGTATTCACTTAGGGACCAAAACGGCAATTTGTAGAATACAAGGGACCAATTCGGCTATTAAGAAAAAGTAAAGGAAAAATTGTGGAAAAATAGGAAATGGATTAATTGGATCAAAAACATTCCTTTGGGGACCAAGAAGACAAATCGGTTTGAGGTTTAGTGACCAAAAATGGAGCTTTTCAAAGTTTAGGTCCTAAAGTGTAAAAGATGAAAAATGTAAGGATCAAGCTTAAATTAACTATTTGAAGCTTGAAAAAAGTCCTTAGGGACTGAAATAAGTATTTTAGTAAAGGTTGAAAGCTTAAGGTAAAATGTGAGAAAAATGTGATTCGAATATAAGAAACTTTATCGGATCAATTATATATTTAATGGATAGTTATTTTATTTTATATTTAGAGTGAATATGTTCTAACATATACTTGAAATGGTATATGTTATTCTAAATATATAGCTTTCGTTACGAATTGGACCGTACTAACAAAAATGGAAATGAAAAGATCGAGAGTGAGATTAAGTGATAAAGTCGACTTCATTACAAGGCCAAGGTGAGTGCATTTTTACTTATTTATTATATATGTGATATGAGTGAGTGCATTTTACTTATTTTATATATGTGATATGAGGGAGACTTGCGAGATGTCGACCTTGATATTAATGAAAATGTATGTTGATCAAAGTTATGTAAATGACATGAAATATTAAATGGCATATGCGATACATTGATATGGCATAATGATTTATCTAAGATAAATCAGATTTTTAGATTTTGGGTATGAGCTGCCCATTATTGAATCATAGATGATAGTATTGATGGATTGGATATTGAATGTGAAAAATATTATATTGTTATGCCCAGGTACTAGTGTGAGAGTCTTTGGTATAATTGGATATCGATAGAGTCTTAGCAGCTGTATTCCAGCACTACGGTGCGTTCCAGACACTTCAGTGTTGACATCAGACGCTACGGGGTTGCAGACACTAAGGTATTGTTTAGACACTTCGGTGTCGACTAGCACAAAAGGTGCGATAATGAGGAGCAAAGGGATTCCTCGAGTATGTACTCACTATCAGGCGCTACGGCATTGCAGATACCACAATGTCGTTATGATGACTCGTATACCATAGGTTCACATGAAATTGTATTTTGGCCTATAATTTATGAAATGCTTTTATGTAGGTGGATAGGCCACTGAATGCCCAAGTATTATAACATGAGAATCTTTGGTATAGTTGGATATTCATAGGGTCTTAGCAGCCGCGTCCTAGCACTACGGTGCGTTTCAGTCACTTCGGTGATGTTTAGACACTTCGGTGTTGTTAGCACAAAATGTGCGATTATAAGGAGCAAAGAGTGTCCTTGATTATATGAGGAGCAAAGAGCGCCTTCGAGTACGTACTCATCTCAGTTGCTTCGGTGATACAGACGTTACGGCGTCGTAGACACTACGGTGTCGTGATGACTCGCGTACCATAGCATCACATGATTTTGTACTTTGAGCTATAATATATGAAATGCATTTATACAGGCAGTTAAGTTAAAAAGCTTAACGTATATTTGATTAATAAAATAAAGGTTTGATGATATGATATAAATTCCAATTGGGAATCGCTTGTCATCTTGCATGAACTGTTTTTAAATGTTGCCATTGGTAGTATAATATTAGGTATTACAGTACTGTGGTATACCATAAGAGTTTATCTAACACTTAATTGTGTCCATCGTTTGCACATAAGGGAATTGGCAGTACTCTGGGAGTACGCGACTCGTTTACTCGTCTCTCCTGGATTTTGAGTTTGAGGTAAGTTGTTCAGCAGTCGAAGATCTATAATTTGAGGTAAGATTCATTAAGTTTTGCAGAGGTTGAAAATGGTGGGTTTTGTGGGGGGTTTTGTAGAAGAGTTATATGAGGAGATTCAATCCCGTTTTTAGCCCTAAAAGTAAGATTAGTTGGATTCTTTATCTCTTACAAGTTGTAATTTGTTTATAACTTTCTTGTGTAGTGAAAGAGGTTAGGGGATCTTCCAAGGAGCTTGAGAAGAAGAAGGCTTGAGGAGCTTGGTTGGAGCTTCGTTTCAGCTATTAAGCAAGGTTAATACACTACTAACTCCCTTGTGTTCTTGGAAATCATGAATTCGATTGCTTTGCTGATTAGTTGATAATTTGGTTGATTGAATGCTTGAGACCCGAAATGGCTAATCCAAAGATTGATGTTGTTATGGCTTAAAAATGGTAGAAAATCACTTAAACCACTCCCCATAAATTGTAGGTTCATTTTAGAGTCTGAGTTTTGGGGGCTTGGGAGGTGATTTACGAACTCTAGAAAACGTGTTCTAGGTTCGACTATCGATACGGTTGAACACATATAAATACCTTGCGTTAAACCTGTTAAACTCAGGAAATTCTAAAGGGCATATCGGTACACCTTAAGAAGGTATCGATACCCCTTGTTCTATAAGAATTCCAGTAGCCAAAATGGGTATCGTTACGCTTGAGAGTGTATCGATACCGATAGGGTATCGGTACACGGTCTTGTGTATCGATACAGGGTTACTGGTTAAAGCCCTGTATGTGTAAAGCTTGGTATCGATACGCATTGTTGGGTATCGGTACCCTGAGGGGTGTATCGATACTCGTAGGAGGCTATCGATACGCTTTGGGCTATCTGCCCAAAAAATATATTTTGAGTTCGAGGGACCTATAATTCGAGGACTAGGGCCTAATGGGCTTCTAAAGGTGTAAAATGAATAGTAAAATTGATGAACTAATATTTAAACCTCACTTGCGAGTATAATAAGTAATAACTTATTTAAAACCTTGGGTGACTTGTTGTATTGTTTTAATGAGGATCCTTGGTAGATCGAATGATGTATGTATGCCACGTAAGGTCATTAGTGTGGTTGAATCACCTTGTTTGATGGGATTTGTTGCGCGTAATAAGTGCTACACAAATGTGCAAGTATACACGTCGCAAGTTATAGTATAAAAGATATCGTCTCCACAGGGATTGGTGCCACTTCAAGAATCTAGTCTCTTGCACTGTAAAAAGTAAAAAACACAAGTAAAGGATTATAGGGGTTTAACTAATAACTAGTCTAGAAAGCAAATAAGTAAAAGAATAAATAAGATCAAATGAGAGAGAGATAGGCCAGGTTATCATGAGTTGAGCAATTGGATTGTCTTGGTAAAAGAGTGCACGGGCAACTCAGTTGCCTTGGCAACTTGCACAACGGGGTTCCTTGGCAACTAATCGATGGTTGCCTGGGCGACTAGTTGGGCAACTACTTGGGCTTCTGGGCAGCAACCTTCAAGGTTCGGCAGAGAGTTCTTCAATGGTTTCTTCTTATCCCTAAGTCGAAACTCTAGCTACTTGTGCATGCCTTGATAATACATCCCTGCGTGAATCAAGGGTGAACAACAACCAATCTTGCGCTCCTTTTAGCCGTTGAAATCCTTAACTTATTCCTAAGCCGGATTAATCTTCACCATCAATAGATTGAATAAAGATCATATTCATTCGTTTCTTGAATCTAACTCTCCCGATATTAGATAAATAGATGAAATCACGAGATCCTCTCCCAATTCACTCAAAACAAGAATAAGAACCAAGAATGAATAAACCTTGAAATAGAAAAGTGCAAACTCTTATTACCTAAACAAAAACCAATAGTTTCTCACAACCACAAAACACAATAACCATAGCCAAGTAGATTTAGTTCATGGCTAGGTTCCAAAGAAACACAAGATAAACAATCCCTAGCATGAACCCAATCGAACAAGGAAGAAAAGATGAAGCTTGTCGAAAATCCCTTGCCCTAGATGCTTGTCGAAAATTCCCCTTGCTTTCTCCCTTGGACTTGTCGAAATTTCCCCTAATGCTCTCTCTATGGATTGTCGAAATCTCCTTGCTATTTATAGGGCTAGGCCAAAGTCCTTCTTTGAGGAGGAGTTTGAGTTGGAATTAAATTATCTTTAAAGAATATAATTTTTTATTATAATTGTATTCCTACTAGAACTTCTCCTATCTTCTTGGAATTTAATTCTTCTTTAATCTCTGCATGGAAATCAAATTCCTTTGGGTTTGGGCTTTGCTCCACGTCATCTTGGGCTTGTATAGTCATTAATTTCGACATCCCTATTGCATTTTCTCTTTGTCGACAATTGCCATGGCAACTGGCTCGGCGTCTCCTTCATGCATTGCCCTGGCAACTAGCTCGGCATATCCTTCATGCATTGCCCTGGCAACTAGCTCGGCATTGCTTTGGCAAGTGATCCTGCACATACACACACAAAGCACACCAAAACAGCATCTTTTCCACAAAAACTACCAAGTTATGTAATCAAGCTCAACGATGGAAGGAAACATGGATTAATGCATGAATGGATAATTATGCAACTAATATGAGCCTAAGTCTAACAATAATATGAGTAAAAAGGGTAAGAAAAATAGTACTTTTGAACACTTATCACACCCCCAAACTCGAACTATTGCTTGTCCTCAAGCAATGCAAACTCATAATTACCTGCCAAGACTTCATTTTTCACAAACTTAGCTTTGAACTTGATTTCAATTCTCTGAACCGGGTCCCAAAGTATGATTGGCTTTTTATTTTTCGGAAAACTGAGGAGTTACTCGGAATCAAACTATAATGCTTGTGAGTGTGTGCGGAGTTGTGTGCAAGTTGATTTTTCGGATCCTATGCAAACAATAGGTTTTCAAATTACTTTATTGGGTTCTTTTTAACATGTTTTAACTAGAGCCAATTTTGGGCACCTCTAGTGTTTTGTTTTTAGTTTTCTTAAGTTAATTTAATCGACTAGAGCCGGTTTCGGGCACCTCTATTTAAATTTTTTTAACACATCCTAGAGCCAGTTTCGGGCACCTCTAGTGATCAATTTTTTAGCACATGCTAGAGCCAATTTCGGGCATCTCTAGCATTCATCCAATTTTTATTCTAATCCCCCAATTTGTTAATTATCAACCTAAGTTTACTAGAATTCCTTAAATCAATCAAACCACAACAGTGTTTCATCAAATTTAGCATTATAGTAAAATTCTAAGTTTTTCCATGGTTATCCTAGAATAAAAATTCTATCAATTAAGTGCATTGGCAAAGTCATCATCGGATATTCATCAAATCTAAGCAATTCTTGTTCCAATTAAAGGCATGGCAAGCAATTTATGTACTCTAAATGTAATACTTAAGATGAATGTAATTAAACATGGTAACTACTAATAACAACCCCCCCAAACTCGAGTGAGGCATTGTCCTCAATGCATGCATAAAAATAACGAAAAATAAAAATAAAAATGCATACGAGGACTTACTCCGAGAGTTCGCCATCGTAGATGATTAGTTTCCTTTTGGTCGGTGTCTTGATTCTCTTGCTTGAACGCGATGGTTGTTTTCTTAGGAGTTGATTCGGGCATAGGTGCTTTACCTTTGACTTTTGCGTGGTTGCCGGGATGTCTTTAGCTTTGGTTGCCGTGGCATCTTCAGGGCTGGTTGCCGTGGCGTCATCTTTTGCGGTTGCCGTGGCGACTGCTTCATTGGTTGCCGGGGCAAGGATCTCGGCGGTAAATTTCCTTAGCATAGTAGTTGTGAGTCTTGTTGTTAAAAACAAAGAAAACCTGAAAACTAAAGATAATGAAAAAAATAAAATATCTCCTAAAAAGAATGAAAATAAAAAGAAAAAGAAAATATTGAAAGGAGAGCATGCTCATGCATCTCCTAAGTTGACCACTTCCTTGTTACGTTCCACATGGGCACCATTGTAGTGCTTCAATCTTTGTCCATTAACTTTGAATTCATGGTTGTCAGAGATGGACTTGATTATCATAGCACCATGGGAGAATGGTTTGACGACTTCGAATGGTCCCGACCGTCTTGATTTCAGCTTTCCCGGGAAAAGTTTTAGCCGAGAATTGGATAGGAGAACTAGTTGCCCTAGCGTGAATTGCCGTGGCAATAGTTTCTTG
This sequence comes from Hibiscus mutabilis, assembly GCA_019671005.1. Classification (NCBI taxonomy): domain Eukaryota; kingdom Viridiplantae; phylum Streptophyta; class Magnoliopsida; order Malvales; family Malvaceae; genus Hibiscus; species Hibiscus mutabilis. Next base: position 30,030,517 of record CM033742.1, read on the forward strand.
TCGTGCCATCACTTTGTTTTCTCCTTGTAGATTCGTGCATTGTTATAGGCTAGTGCACGGAATTCTTCTATCTCGTTGAGATCCATCAAACGCTTTTGTCTGGTATTTTCCCAATCCATATTCACGGTCTTGATTGCCCAATATGCCTTATGCTCGATTTCCACCGGTAGATGACATGTTTTGCCATAGACAAGTCGGAAGGGGGACATACCTAAGGGTGTTTTTAATGCAGTGCGATATGCCCAAAGTGCGTCATCTACTCTTAATGAACAATCCTTCCTTGAGGGATTTACAACTTTCTCGAGTATTCCATTCAACTCCCGGTTGGAAATTTCTGCTTGCCCGTTGGTTTATGGGTGATATGCTGTGGCGATCTTGTGTGATACGCCAAAGCGTTGCAACATCTTGGCAATTAGTCTGTTGTCAAAATGCTTGCCTTCATCGCTGATAATTGCTCTCGGCATCCCAAACCGTGCAAATATGTTTTTCTGCAAGAATCGTTGTACGGTCTTGGAATCGTTGTTTGGAACTGCAGCTGCCTCAACCCATTTAGACACGTAGCCGACGGCAAGTAGAATGTAGAGGTTGCCGAATGAAGATGGGAAAGGTCCCATAAAATCGATCCCCCATACATCGAACAGTTCCACCTCGATGATGTTCTGGAGTGGCATCTCATGTCGTCTAGAGATATTGCCCGTCCTCTGGCAACGATCACATTGCTTGTAAAAGTCTTGGGCATCTTTGTACAATGTTGGCAAATACAACCCGGATTGCAAAACTTTGGCCGCAGTACGAGTTCCTCCAAAATGTCCTTCATAGGGTGAAGAATGGCATTGCCGGAGTATATTCTGTTGCTCTTCTTCAGGGACACATCGGCGTATAACCTGATCTGCACATTGTTTAAACAAAAGAGGCTCGTCCCAAAAGTAATGCTTAGCATCATGGTGGAAGCGCTTCTTCCCTTGGTGAGTAATGCCATAAGGAAAAATACCACAAACAAGGAAGTTAACTAAATCCGCGTACCAGGGTATTGCCGAGGCATGTGCTGTCGTGGCGACTGCTCCCAAAATTTCTGAGACGTGCGCGTCAAAGGCTGCTGCGGCATCGAGAGTTGCCGAGGCGTGTGCATCCATGGTTACCGAGGCGTCGTCGGTTGCCGAGGCGTCTAGGGTTGCCGAGGCGTCGAGGGTTGTCGAGGCAACTAAAATTTGTTCATCCGGGAATGCATCACATATCTCTAGATCCGCGTCCTCTTCCCTATTGCGTTCGAGACGTGATAAGTGATCGGCCACTTGGTTTTCTGTTCCTTTCTGTCCCCAATTTCAATATCAAATTCTTGTAAAAGTAATATCCAACGAATCAAACGAGGTTTAGCATCATTTTTAGAAAATAAGTATTTGATTGCCGAATGGTCTGTATGAACAATTACCTTTGTACCAATTAAATAGGATCGGAACTTGTCAAATGCGAAAACTACAGCTAGTAACTCTTTCTCCGTTGTTGTGTAATTCACTTGAGCACCATTAAGAGTTTTACTAGCGTAGTATATCACATGGAAGGTCTTACAATGCGTTGGCCTGGGGTGCTCCTACCGCGAAATCACTTGCATCACACATGAGCTCAAAAGGTAGCGTCCAATCTGGTGGAACGACAATGGGTGCCGAGGCAAGCTTTTTCTTTAGGGTTTCGAATGCTTGAGTGCAAGAATCATCAAAATCGAAGACTTTATCCTGTTCAAGCAGATTACACAAGGGTTTCGTGATTTTAGAAAAATTATGAATGAACCTCCTGTAAAAACCTGCATGTCCGAGAAAACTTTGAATTCCTTTAACCGAATTTGGTGGGGGTTATCTCTCGATCACGTCCACCTTGGCTTTGTCTACTTCAATTCCCTTGGATGAAATCTTGTGGCGAGCACTATTCCTTCATCAACCATAAAGTGGC